>JAHWFP010005706.1:0-38485 GCA_023313725.1 Lithobius niger
TGTCTCATAGTGAATTGGATCTCCATTTACAGGAAATCGCCTTCGCTAAGTGAACTCCTGTGTCTGAGAGTAATAAATACACCCAAGTAAGTAGGATATTAGACACAACACAACATATCTGTGGGGTCTTGAGTTGGCTCAGCTAACTACTGGGCCTCTCCCCGAAAAAAAAACACTACATTCGGATGAAGTTTAGATGGAGATCTTACAGCGTTTTTTTTAGATTCACAAGTTGGCCAGGAGTAAATCTAGTGCTGAGAAAAAGATCCGTTATGACAAAAAACGTAAACCCTCTCCTTAAAAATTTGGGATTATGTTGTTTGCTGTACAACTACCCTTAGTATGCAACAAGAGGAATAGCGGCGGCAAAATGCTTGAGGGCAACGAAATTTGGTCTCTAAAGTCAGAAAATACGTGCATGCCTCGTGACATTAAACTGGAAAGGAAGCTGGTCCCCTTAATGTCGTCTAACTTAAACCTTTTTTAATCCCTGTAATCCACTTCTATCAAAGGATGATGCACCAGAAAATAAGGAGATTATTCCTCGGATTAAAGATAAAACAACAATACGCGACAAGGCGTTTCACTTACAATTAATGAAAGGGGAGGGGCACGTTGAGTCGTGAGAACGAATTGTCTGTAAAAAAAAATTGTCTACCCTTAATTAGGTTTTTGCCCTAAAACCAAGAAAATCGCAAGATTTTATTTGCAATTTGTGCATAATTTATTTGTATCCATAGAAATGGTGAATAAAGACGTGCCAACAGTGAAAATGCGGCTGGGAGTACTGCAATTTTGAGAAAACAAATAGTCAATTTGCAGCTCTGAAAGCACTAACTGGTGCATAAATACAGAAACATAAACGTATTTTAGTTCCTCTCCAACTAGTTGCTAAGGGAAAGGCCGAGATGATGAAGCCAGTTTTTCCTTCCGTGGTCTTTTTTTTTTATTAGCAACTTGGTTTGGAAATTTGGGGTTTTTTTTACCCTGCTTTTAAACCGTTGTTAAAGTTTCAGCACTTTACATCCGGGAGATATAAAAAGCTGGGTTGAACCAGGTAGAGGGGTAGATACGGGGTGCACCCAGAATTTCCTGGCTTGTAGCCCCCAAATCCAGAAATCGAATTAGCAGTCCAAAACTGGAGGTTTGTGACATTGCGGAACGACGGGAGAGCTCTTAATCAGCTTTCCTCTGAATAACGTCAAACCCTCAGGTTTCAGGCAATACGAACTTCAGTATGACCAAAACTGCATCAGAAGCTGAGACGACGGATGGGTAAAAAGCAATTTACAATCACAGCAATGGATGGGACAACCACTTCAGCACCTAGGTTTGGGGCACGCCGCTACTATCCATCCACAGCACCGAAAAAAAAGTATCGAAGAAGGAGGCCAAACCCATCAACTTATCAACCGCAACTTCTGGAGACCAGTTAACCTAATGCTCTGTGTGTCCTGGCCCCAACCCTAGAGGAAAACACCCGATGTGTATTCAGTGTTTTGAAACCATCAAATCAGCACTAAAGCAAGAAAAAACACTAATTAGTTGATGGAAGGAGGACGGAATCCAAAGCCAAGAATTCGACTACGGAGGCGAGGGGTACCCAAACGCCTTTTCCACGGATCCAACACGTGTCAGGCTAAGTTTGCATGGAGAAGGTGGAATAAAGTGTTTTTTTGTGTGACGCCCACTGACACATTCGGTGAGGATTATTAGAAAGAAAAATTAAAACATTACGAACTGCAGTTGGGGAAGCAGGGTCATCCAACCACTTTAAAGGTGAAACCATGCTATTTGTCATGCTTGTGGGACTGGGTGCCGATGAAAAACCCCTGTGAAGTCCATCTTACTTCATTCACCACTCCGTCCAAGGTGGGCACAACCTCCGTCATGGACCAAGCCCAAGCGGAAAATTCAGTGACTTATAATAATAAAGATTTACCACCTTTTGTGGAAGGCTACCGGAAGGGGTGTGAGCCACTTACACTGGGACCAATTGTAGTAAAGTTTTCAAAACAATTAACATAGCCTCTTGAAATCACCAGCCAGTGCAAAGGTGACTTTAGGAGTTTCACTTCATATCAAGTGGACTAATCCGGCGATAACATAGAGAGTGGAAATGAGGATATGGCTTCTATCGGGGTATGTGTGCTGAACTTTAAAGTGTTATCCGGCGATAACATAGAGAGGGAAAATGAGGATGTATGGCTTCTATAGGGGTATGTGTGCTGAACTTTAAAGTGCTTTTGGAATTTCCATTCGAACTCTATGCTGAGGAACAATAAGTTTCAAAATCTGTGTTTATCACGAAGAATAGTAGAAAGTATAAAGAAGTCAGAAGACAAGTTGTGTACAATTATTTTTTTTATTCATCCATAAAACTTAACTTATTTCTTACCTAGTTTACAATTAGGGTATTTGCAGAGGAAGGAGTGCTGTTTTAAAATCTCAAAACAAAGCCTTCAAATTGATACATAAGAACTCGTTGAAAACCTGTTTGGTTTCTACGAACAACCCTTGAATAAATGAGTTTGATTTGGCTTTTAGTAATCCTATTGCGAGTCGGTGCTAGTGCACATTGTAAGATTGTGCTTCTCTCCTCTTAAGAAAAAACTAAGGGACGGGGAAGATGATACAGGTTGTTACATGTAGTCCAAAGGACAAACAAGGAAGCCAACACTTCCCGGTCTCCAATGCCATGGGCGAAATTAGCATGGTACAATTGGGTGCAGCTGCTCCCCACTTTCTACCTAAAAGTATATATTTATTTACCAAGGTTTGAATTTTTTATTATAACTTTAAAAAGGAAAAGAGAGGAAAAGGTGCTGGTTGACTGTGTGACCGTTTTTTATTATTAAAAGGAGCCGGGGAGGTACGTTGCTTTTTTAACATTAGGGCACAAAACACATTTTCTTGTGAAAAGTTTGGTATAGCACCTCCGCCTTCCCCCTTAACAAAATTCGAGGTCCACTCCTGCCACATGCTATTATGCACAGGCACACCCGGATCTCTACCAATTGCTACAACTCAGCAATCAGCCAAGAGTTGGTTGCTAACTGGAAATAGAAACCAATGAGTAGTCTATTGTGCACGGCCTGTTGCTATTGTGCAATACCAGAGCAGGAATCTATTGTTCAGATTCGTACAAATATAGTGGTTATTGATCCAGATCATCAGTTGGTGTTAGGGGTCCAACTTAGCCAGTTGGAACTACTTGATTACTAGAGCTAGCTAGATAACACTAAGGCTAGTGCCTAATATGCAATAATGGCTGCAAACGTCCCGTAGCTTAGTGACAGACTTCGATTGAGCAATACTACGATCTTGGTGGCTTGTCGTGTTTGAGTGTTACTAGTGTACTTATTTACACAAAGATGCCGGCAAGGTACGGAGGTGCCACGTTGAAAGGACCCAGTTGAACTTCTCAGACAAGCTCATGAGTTACCAGTGATATAGTGTCTGTCTGTTTGTTGACGCTTGGATTTATGTGGAGATTCGAAGCATGATTACTGCAATGTCTGTTAATGCTGTACCTTGTAACCATGCTGCCGTGAAACCTAAAATTTGGCTGACAGACAGAGGGACACCCAAAGTCGTGCACATTGTGATTTTTTTTATTACTTTAGGCTTTGATTAATCTTAAAGTAGTAAAAAGCTTTTTTCAGTTTTGATTTTTGGTTTACGACGAAATTAACTTTCTACTTTAGTGTGCATAGTTGTCGAACAACAGCAATTATTGTCGCACTTGATGGACACATGGACATTAATTCTACCCCAGACCCCCCTACAAATTTTTTTATTACAGTAGTACTGTAGCTTCCACCAAGACCTTCAATTCAGGTCAACTTTTGCCCATGTAGCTGTCCTGAACATATTATGACTAATCTGAATTAATTTTGGGATTGAGGAACTTAGCAGGGCCTATAGATCGTCCGTTGCCAGTTTCGGTGATGAAACTCCATTTTTCCTTAAAATTTCTTTTCCTTACGAATTCAACTCGTACTAACCGTATGAGTGAGTCGTCACAGATCTTTAGATTTTGTTTTGTTCACCTTGTTTTTTTTTGCAAAAAAATATGTTTACCTCTTTTCGCTTTAAAGTTTTAGAGAAGAAATGAGGCACAATTTGATGGCACAATTTTGGACTGTATGGATGTATCAGATACAGAATAAAGCGCAATATGGAGCGGGGAGGGAATTCCGAGGATTCGTAGTGGGAAATATTGGGTTACAGTAGCGCGAGGTATGTTCCAGAATAGCCGCAGAGCAGACATCACACCCAATTCAACAGTAGAAGTTGGAGAGTATGAGACACTCTTATCTAAATATATAAACCTTTTATGTTGGTAAAATTCTTCAACACATTTTGCTTACTGCCGTTCTGTTTCAGGTTCACTGAAATGAACGTATTCAAATGCTCATCGATAGATCCAGAAGGTTACAAATGCATACATGTCTGTAGGGCGTGGGAGTATCCATGTTGTAATTTTCGTTTTGTATTCCGACACTTGTCAGAAGGTCGTTTGAGATAGTAGCTTCAATTCACTATCAGGCCCTAGCCCAGTATTGATTTAGCATCCGCAGAATCTTTTTTACCAAAGCAGTGCTAACATGCATTAACTTCACGGCAAGCGCCATAATAGGCATGAAGCTGGGAGACAAGATACTAAATTTCTACCTCAGTCTGTCTTGGCTTGAGAAACAAAAACTGGTTCTTCGCTTTAACATCATTTAAGTGCTACTGCTTGCGATTTCCCTCATGCTTGGACTATTCGTAGCACAAGTGGCATTTTTCATTCTTATTTATAGGGGAAAAACTTATACAAACAGCATTTTAACATAAATTTTGTGCAAATTTAAAAATGTTCCCTAGCTTGACAACTGGCCGCATGGGGTTAGGACAGAGTATGAGAGGTGGAATTGAGTTGAAAAGTTCTCTTTTATGCTGCTCCTAGTAAAATAGAACATTTTTCTAGTTGATGTAGTACGACGAAGGAAACAGAATGGGTCAGTGTATGTATGGTTAGTAAATGTTGCTCAAACCCAACCATTTCTAGTTTGACTTGTGTCAGTATATAGTTCATAGCATTAAAGCGTTTACTTACTTTTCTGTTCTAGGACCTACTGACCCAATCAGTACGGATGATGGAAGTTTAGAAATTATGCTAAACGCAACTTCTAATATGATTTGCCCTCAGATTGACTATGTATGTATTTACCTTCCTTTGAAATTGTCAGTTGCGTAAACACAATGGATCCAGTATCGCAATAAATGCATGCTAACGAGGCGAGGAGGGATAAGTTGAAAACAACTCAAGCCCGACAACATGCCCATGCCTGTCACTTTATTCAAAACAAAATTAGAAAACAAAAACGAACTCGTGTGATGCTGAAGGCAAGGTTTAACTGTTCCAAAGTCAAAACAGCAATGCAACACAAATAAACTTTCCTGCAAGGTTTCAGATACTGCAGTGTTGCCGTACTGTTGTGTTTAGTCCACGTGAAACCTTACTGCTTTATTTAAATGTTTTTTTTTTTACCATTTTTACTTTTGCACACGATAGATCAGCTAATGATTGGTGTTCTGCTTGGCTCAGCGACATCACTGGAAAATGTTTAAAAGCTAATCGTGTTACGCCAGTATGTGCACTGAGAACTTTAAACGACTTGTTCTGTAGTGTCAAGTTAGAGTATGAAATGGTTGGTTAAAGAATGATTCGTTCTAAAAAACGACTGATTCTGAAGAACCACTCGTGCTTCTAACTCTAACTACGAACTTTTTACTAAAGATCGACTTGTACTTAAGAAACACCTAGAATCTATAGTTTTTAAAGTTAAACTTCGATCCATCTTTACGGCTAAAGTCGCACCTGAAGTTTAGATCCACAGCATCCCCACAGCCCTGCAACACTCCCTACATGCCTCGAAGCAGTGTAAAACCACGACAATGTGTGATCAGGGTCGTAGCTGGGAAAGGGGGAGGGGCAAGTAGACGGAAGAGTGATGTAAAAAAATCTTCTTCAATTTTCTTTTTTTTTAATTATATTTTATCGTCATTTCGCTTTCGTTTAGTGTTTTGGACTGCACTTTTCTTTTGTCGGGGGGGGGGGATGGGCGAAATTGCCACCCTCCACCTCCCCCGAAAAAACATTTTCTAGCTACGGCCCTGTGTGTGATAACGTCTTTCGTATGCCACACAAAAACCAAAGCAAGTAAAACCCAGATATGTTGCGAATGATCGCTTAAACAGCAGTATCTCTGAAGCATTTTGAGAACGCAATGGATGCGTAAGTATGCCTTCAGTGGCCTATGCATGACATTCCTACCAGAACTGCAGTCAGTGTTCCAACATGGACATTATATTACAGCCGAACGAAAAATATTACCAGCCTTACAGTAGTATACTAATGTTTTCTTTTAACGTAGGGACGACAAACTGTTTTTCATTCAGAATTTGGTCACATACTTGTAACATTTTTATTTCCTCTCATTTCACTGAAGTGGGTTTCTGCACCACAACGTTGGTCGAGCTCCAGTTAAACCGAATATTCTTGAAAAAAGTATCCCTACCGTTTTTATTTCGGTAGTCTGAGTACTTCTTTTTTTATTTTTTCATTTTCTCCGTGAAAAACAGCCTAAACTTTAATGTTAAAGTCTGTCTTGAACTTAACGAATAAGTAGGAAGTGCACATAGGTGCATGGAAAGTCGAAGTCGGTTTAAAGTTAAGGTCAATCTTGATCTTAAAAATTAAGCTGTCACTGCACACACGGGCGAAAGTGTGCTTAGCACAGCTCTACATGGACTCCAGGGTTCGTGCGAGTTCTTGAAAACCTGGAAATGTCCGGAAAGTAATAATGAAATTCCATGCCTTTAAAAAGTGCTTGAAAAATCTTGAAAATGATATATGTATCATCACTAGGGTGACGAAGGGAAAGTTGACGACGTTACTGAAGAACCCTAACAAAATTTAGCCAAGAAAGTAGTCGAGTGTGTAGCCTTACATTTTTCTTCATTTGTTTGGGGATGAAACGTTTTGACATTTGGGATGCAGCTTTAATTGTATGTACGTGTATAATGGTTGGATGCAGCACTAAGGTTTCACTTGGACTAAACAGTGGCAACACTGCAGTATCTGAAACCTTACAGGAAAGTATAATTGTGTTCCAATGCTGTTTTAATTTTGGATCAGTTAAACCTTACCTTAGAATAAAACGAATTCGTTTTTGTTTTCTAATTACTGCTGTTTTGGCATACCATGCAATTTAGATTAGCTTGTTTTAATGTTTTGTGTCTATAACCAATACAGAAAGTTAGAAACAACTCTTTAATATTCTGTCTACGTTCCGCAGCTGGCGTTTGGTGTTTGGTATTATTGCAGAATAACAATGTTTAAAACAATGTAAAACAATCCATCTCGTCGTTTAGAGCTCCATAACCCCTAAACCACTTAACCAATTATTAAAGGCCTTATGGAAAGGGCACACTGCAGAGTACAAAAAAAAACCAACTTTGTAGGGCGAATAGTTTGATCTGTAAAGAGTGCAGTAGAAACGTGTCGTACCAACAAGACGAAGAAGAAGCCAATCACGATTCCAGCTCAAGTCCAGAAATCCGATGCGACAAATTGGAAATTAATAAAAGTTCGGACCCGTGTTTACCAAGTCCAACAAAGCTTACATAGGAACATTGAGTAGAAAATATTGAAAGACAGCGGAGTAATTAAGCACTAAATTTCTGTTTTAACATTGGAGGTTGAGGTCAAACTTTATAGTAATGGTACCCACACTTCTTGTGAACATCCTGCACATTACATCAGAGCAACCTGGTGAACTGAAGTTGTGCATATTTTACAGCCACGACTTAAATTCGCCGGAGTAGTATGGAAATACGATTTGGTCACAGATCCACCCCACCCTTGACCTTTGACTCTTTGACCGGGAGTCACGTGACCGGAAGTGACGTCATTTTCCAAGATGGCGGTGCCCATGCGAACCAGAAGTGCCGACATTTTTCAAGATGGCACCGTCCATTTAAACTGGAGGAAGAGCGGCCATTTTCCAAGATGGCGGCCTTTTTCATCAATCTGGAGGAGGGTGGAAAGTGATTTTTGATACCTTTTGTGTCTTTTGCTGTTCTCAACAGCATTCATGTAAGTGGAAGTCCAAAATGGCGGCACCCACGCAAACCGTAAGTCCAAGATGGCGGCACCATTGTAAACCGGAAATGCGGCCATTTTCCAAGATGGCGGCACCCTTGCAAAGCTGAACAGTGGCTATTTTACAAGATGGTGGACCTCATGTGAGTGCTGACATTTTTCCAAGATGGCCGACCACTTTTTACTCAAACCTCTCAATCAAGTAAACCACTTAAGTAAACCTCCCACTAAAGTAAACCTTTAATTCAAGTAAACCTCCCACTCAAATAAACCTCCCATTCAAGTAAACCTCCCACTCAAGTAAACCACCCGACCCTTGACCTTCACAGTTAAACCTCCCACTAAAGTAAACCTCCCACTCAAGAAAACCTCCCACTCAAGAAAACCTCCCAATCACGTAAACCTTCCACACTGACTAGTTGCCTACATTTGTAAGAACGGCCTCCCAAACTTGGTGCAGTTGGGCAGGGTGACATGCACCATATGAATAGGGAACCTGCATAACGGTGTTTTTTTTTACCCCAAAATAATTTTGATTTGATGGCAAAAAGAAGAAATGGATTCTTTTTCAATCATTCTCACTGGCAAAGACTCTGACTTGAACATTTGTCTAAACACACCTATTCATTTAAACCCTGAAAAAAAGCTGCGAATTGGCTTTAATTAATTTAGACACTTACAACAGCAAACCCAACATTATCTAAAAAAAATAACGAAATTAAGTACACAACTGATGCTGGTGGCTCCTGGCAAAAACTGACTATCACTCCTGGGGCTTATGAATCGAGAATTTGAATAAATTTATTAAATCAGCGATAGAGTCAAATGGCTACAGCAAAGAAACAATTTCTGTTCTTCCGAATCTAAACACTTTAAGAATAGACTTGATAATTACCGATCCGAACTACAGAATATCTTTTCCGGCAACACGAGTTTAGGTCGAATCTTGGGGTTTAAATTTGGACATTATTTAAAAACCCAATAAAGTCAAAACACTGCCGACATTATGCCTGTCAATACAATTTTCGTACACACCGATATCATAGGCAATTCTTACACGTAAACAACGACACCCAGCCCACTTTATATTCGTTTTATCTCAATTTCCCTCTTGGTTTTAAAATCGTAGAGTCCCCTCATAATTTATCTCCCAGTTACTACTAACTTGATCAGAAATATAAGAGTGTGGCTCACTTCACAGACCAACGAGCCGTTGTATCTGAATGGCGAAACACTGATGGTGAGACTTCATTTGAGGTCTACAACTTTAAAAAAGGAGAATGCTCGTCTTTGGAAAAAAGGGACATTTCCTAATCTTAATAATAAAAGAACAAATAGTTTGGCACCTAGAAACAAATCTTTCATTAAATTTATAACAACAAAAATGAGCGTAGTAGAAGATTACCTAAAAATCAACGAACAATTGTTGTACGATCCATTCGTCGAATGGTATACCTACCACGAATACAACCCTATTGTTGGCACGAATCTCAACAAAGTAAATTCATAAATCCGTATAAACGTCGAAAACCAAGATTCGTTTCTGCACGTGGCCAACAGTTACTTACTGATTAAAGGGAGATTGGTGAAGAACGATGACTCGGCTTACGCGGACGCCGATGTAGTTAGTCTGATTTAATAATGCTCCCATGTTCCTGTTTTCTAATATCAAATACCATATAGGCGATAAACAAGTGGATGAGTTACATTATCCAGGGTTCGGGACCTTAATGAAGGAACTGCTCACTTACGGCTCGGAAGAGCACCCGGCTTTGCTCGGCCAGTGCTGGGCATTGGACAGTGCGGCTTCCGTCGAAACTGAACTAACCAACAACATGGGTTTCAAACAGCCACACTCGTCTGTCATCGTTGAAACAACTCCCACAGGAAGCTTTACCTTCGCCATTCCATTGAAACACGTCATGAGGTTTTTCGAAAAATACGATAAGCTTATTTATGGAACTAAACACGTGCCAACACTCATGCGAGCAAGCAACACGAATGCCATCTTCAAAGCCGCTGCAGCAGCTATTGGCAAAGTCGTTCTGAATAGCATTTCTTGATACATACCTCATGTCACCGCTCGGACGAGCAAAAACTTAAACTCTACAATCTCATTGACCATCGAGCGTTCGTAGATTTAGCATATAGTCACTGGCATTATGATAGCTGCAAACTCCGTCAAAATACCAACTTTACCTGGCACGTGCTGACTACTGCCGTGGTCGAGAAACCTACCTTTTCAAACTAACAGGCAGGACTCTTTAGTTAAAAACCCGGCTGTTTTCGACCACTGCAGTCTGCTAGATGCCTACGTCACTTTAAATTCCGAACGTGTTCCATTTCTCGATCTAAATACTTATTTTGCTACCGCAGAGTACGTCGGTTTGTACAGAATGGAGCAGCAATTTAGGCAGCTGTGCTACGACACCAACGACTTGAGTTTCGATTTGCTACAGTTCAAGAAAGGCTATCCTCTCGTGGTGTTGGATTGTTCAAAACAGTCCGAGAGGCTTCAATCGGGAATGGTGGATGTTCAAATCAGACTAAAATTTAGAGCAGCCATTCCGACTAATACTATCTGTCATGCTCTGTTCACTGGCGACAGGAAAATGAATCTGAAGTTGGATAGAGGCAAAGTCGAAGTTGTTTATGAAATAATAAAAAAGAATATGGCACTCAAAACAAGATCTCGAAAGAAGAAAGGTGGCTTTTTTCCGTCGGGTGTTTTTAGGACTCATTTTAGCCGGCATTGGAGGCTTGGCGAGAGGAACTGCGGGGTGGCATCTGCCACAATAAAAAGGCACAAAACGATGCAACAATTTTAGCTGAACTCATGAGACGTCACAAGCAATTGGAGGAGAAGAAGTAAAGAAGAGAAAACCAAATAAAAACACAAACAAAAACAAAGCAAAAAAAAATAGCCCGTGGCAAAGGTCTTTATTTAAAGCCATCCAAGGTTTAATCGACTTTAATAAACCTTTAACGAACTTTGATTTAAATGCATTGGCTAGAATAATGAAAACATCAAAATTTAGAGGTACCTTTAGTAAAGACGCAGTTCCTTCAAAACTTAGGGCTACAGGTGAAAATGGAATCTTTAACTTGGAAGATCTCCATGATGGAGATGGGTGTCACTGGGTAGCCAATTCCACCATTGCTGGTGAACCTGTTATTTAGATAGTTTTGGCAACATGGGTCCACCCCAGCCCGTGGTTAACTACTTCGGACTGAGAATTAAATACAATTACGAACGCGTACAAAAATTTAACCAGATTTGGTGCGGTCACTTTTTTTATTTTTCCTAAGCGCTTTGTCTAAGACTCGTTATTACGAATCTGTTTTACACAGGATGAAATTAGTTAAAAAGTTACGTATAAATCTAATTGGAAATAAACGTCTGCTGGATGAAATTTTCGAGCGTGTGTACTGCGATGGCCGAATTTTTTTCTATTTCGTGTGGAATGTTGAAAATGGTAGTTGTTGAATGCGCGTCCTTTATTTTAACAATCAGAAAGGTTTTCGTTCCTGCTTTACATTTAGCAACGAGTTCTATGCTCGGATCACTGCAGTATAAAACTGCTTTACAAATTAAACCAGAACTTGTACTTAAGTAGTTTGTAAGAGGACCTAATTTACGAATCAGTCGACTTCTTTAGCCAAAGGGCTTTTCATACTGAAACTGATTATTGTGAAACAATTTTCGTGTACAAATTTCTTCTTAGCCGCATCACACGGTAAAGTTTGTTCTCTTAGATTTCTAATTGGTTTGTTCGTGGTGTTGAAGTATGCCTTCTGCTTGTCTTGTAGAAGCAATTATTGCCGATAAATACCTTATTAGCTGTAACACTTGGTAAAGTTGGTTCACTTAGATTTCTAATCGGTTTGTTAGTGGCATTGAAGTAAGCGTTCTGGTTTGAAACTCAAAAAGTGCTGAAAAATCTTACGCGATACATCTGTAAAAACTAGAGGACCAGTTTGAGGAGGATGAAACAGTATCCATAAGTATGGTTAATTATCCAAATATTATACATACGGCTTACCCTTGTTATCCCTCTTGTGGAAAGGTATATGCTGGTAATGGCGACAAACCGCTCAGTCTTAGAACTTGGGTGTATGACAATATTCACAAAACTAAAGGGAAACTTAACAAAAATGTTATCGACAAACCCTGGTTTAACTTGCCATCTTACAATGCTTTAAACTTGACAGAAGTCACGGGGAAAATTACATCGGTGTACGTCACCAATGATGCTCCCAGCAACGTAAAATTATGGTGCAATGTAGATTTTGGAGTAGCTCATTCCGACATTCCCAATGATAAATTTTCCGATGAAGACTTTATGGGTTTGGTAAATGTGTAAATATATTTTTTAAATGTGTAAATAAAAAAGCTTTGGAATAAAAAACTATGACTTTTTCGTGCCTAGGAAAGAACCTAAAAATCGTCCATTTCTACCTTTGATTATCAGATATCTAATTATAGGGCCTGCAAATTGCAGAAAAACTAATTTACTGTTTAATTTCATATGTAATGAAAAATGGCTGGACTATGACCGGTTATTTATTTACAGTAAAACTTCATGTCAGCCTAAATACAAAGCTTTGCAGTCTATATTTGCTGAAATTGAGGAAAAAAATAGGACGGAATGTCGCAATTTTTCACGATTCTCAAATGGATTTAATTCCACCCGAAGACCTGGACCCAAACTTTCGAAACTTGATTGTTTTTGACGATTGCCTTTTAGACAAACAAAAAAGATCGAACATTACTTTGCACAAAGACGTCATTCAAATGCCGATGTTTTTTATTGCAGTCAGTCCTACACAAGAATTCCTAAGCAAGTAGTCAGAGATAATGCAAATGTATTAATCCTTTTCCCTGTGGATGAGTTTGATTTAAAACAATTCTATAATAATCATGTTGGTCCTGATGTGGAATAATCATGTGGTCCTTAAAACATTGTGTCAAAATTGTTGGAAAAAGCCGTAATGGGTTCTTATCGATTAACAAAACGTTAAATGAGATATAAACGTTCATTTTTACATATTAAACAAAAGAATGGAGTCAAAACGAGAAATCGCAAAACTTTTAAAAGACGTTTAACTAAAAAGTTTTTAAATCAACGTTTGGCTGAAAGAGAACAAGAAGAATCACTACAAGAAATTGTTAAGCCGGTAGTAAGCACTATGAAACCCACAGTTGGTGCTCTAAAACCAACATTGGTCGGTTGTGTAGCCCCGCAAACACAAACTACACTAGTTAAAGCTTACAAAAAGGAAGAAGCTGACGAAGATGACTACGAAGCATTGGGTTTATCACCGTCCCCTGCCGTTACTCCTAGTGAGAAGACATTGTCAATCCCTCTCGATTACAGTCTCACCGAATACTCAACTCCGTCTCAAGCTCCTATAATGCAAATTCGTCCTAAGACTAAAACTGAATACGCAACTACCAACACCGGTCCTAAACTCACCCCAACATATTCCACAGCGGCAGGTCGATACATTTCTAATCCCCCGGAGCCTCTAAACATTGGCATTCTCTGCACCATCGATAGTTTGTTGCCTGGTCAGAATATTGGTCAAACAGCTAAATATTTCTCAATAAAGTTTTTTGAAAATCCAAAGGAGAATGACCCAGTATTCGGGCTACAATATGACACTAGAAAAGGTAATTTGCCCTCGGGAATAAAACGGTTAACATTTTTAAAGATGACATAGTGGTGGAGAGGAAACAGTATGTGGGAAGACACGGGCTTTGGAGTTTGCTAGTTTTCAAAGATTTGAAAGAAACTTCCTACGAGCCAGACGTTAAAGCAGCTTATGCGGAGATGTTAAAAAATACTCACACCATTTATCACAACAATGATCCCACCACTCGTAAAACCAAGTCCAATCATAGCCCCAAGAACGTAACCATCTTCGCTCCGATTTGGGAGGACATGAAATCAAAGAAAAAAAGGACGGGTATGGTTAAAAAAGCAGGTCATTCGAGCAGAGTCGATTACAAATATTACGACGATCCTAATGGCTTGATAAAGAGACTCAGGCTTTTGTATAAATCTACTTTGGCCAGTCATGACGGACATAGAAACGATATGGTCGAAATTTTATCAGAAATAAAGCAAAGACAAATCAGAACTGCTCAGGAGAAAAGGGTGGCTTATCAAAATTTAGGTTTAGGTTAAAACAAAAACATATAAAACAAGGTAAACGAAAAAATATCAAGATGAGGTACTGCGTCAAATGTAAACGTCACACTTGTAACGGTCCAGAGCTGTCTGTTATTATAACCTCAAAAAATAACCGACAGATGGAAGTTGTATTTCGCGACGTGTGCGGGACGAAAAGAGCTTCCTTTATCAAGTCTAAGAAAGGAATCGTAAATAAAATCGTAGATAATTTACAGGTCGAACTGCATTTACCGGGCTACCAATACTGCGGTCCGGGAACCAAACAGGAAAAAAGATTGGCTCGAGGAGATCTGGGAATTAATAAACTTGACGAAGCATGCATGGAACACGTTGTAGCTTACTCAGAGAGCTCGGACTTAAAAGATCGGCACATCGTGGATGAAGTTCTAATTTCCAAAGCTCAGAGACTGAGAAGGGATTATTCTCTGGCATGGAGGGAAAAACTAGCCGCTTCGTTTGTTAAGACAATCATGAAAACAAAACTAGGGGTTGGATAAAAAAATTGGATCAACTCGTAAAAGAACTTCACAAGCCAACGCTAAATAAATTTCCAAGACGGAAAGTGATTGCACTGAGTCTGAATGATCTCAAAAAAGGAGAAAGTTAAAAAGCACTTTAGTTATTAAAAACACATACAGAGCAGCCATTAAGTGCTGGTGAAACAACGAAATCACGACGTTTCGGTTCCAAGGTAGGAACCCTTTTCAGGTGAAGGGTTTAAAACATGTCAAACAACTTAAAAATAAAAATTAATAAATTAACAGCAGAGCAGGGCCATGGAAATAAAACTTACAAGTCATAGGGATGCAAGATTCCATGCTAAAAACTAAAACCAAATAAAATAAAAGTCAGCACAATTCAAAAGAATGTGCCAACAGTCACACCTAACTCACCCAAGTCTGCTGGTCGAATAAGAGAGAGAATTCGGTCGGCTATGCTTTAAATAGTGGGTCCCTGGATTTTGATTGGTGGAAATGTGTTGATGCCAGCGTCATTGCATAACTTAATGTAGTCTTGGAGGTGATTGGCCGTAGGTATTAAGAGATTATGAACAGGTGGTTTGGTTAAATGAATACAAAGTGTTTCCAAATTTTCGCGTGTTTTGGTGTGAGGAATTTGAAATAAAATTTTTGTCTGCAAAATTTCGGGTTCATGCCCTGTTTTTTGAAAGTGTTGAACCAGTGAGTTTTCTTGTTTCTTTAATTTAAAGTTTGATTTGTGGGAACAAAGTCGTTTACATATTTCCTGTTTACTTTGGCCTACATAGGTGGCTGTGCATCCAGAAAGGGCACATGGTATGCTATAAATGGTGTCTTTTTTAAATCTGGCAGGAATATTGTAGTACTAGTATTGGGAGGGGAGGGGGGAGGCTGAAGTTGGCTGTGATGGGCGCGGCTACTTTTACTAACAAGGCGCACATTATCAGTGTATAACTTCTTACGAAGTGGTTCAGTAACTCCTCTTATGTAAGGCGCAACAAGAAACCCGGTTTTATGTTGTTGTTTCCGAGAGGTGGAGAGCCAATTAAAGTTATTATATTTACTGATAGTGGGTAACGGAAACCCATTGCTAAGGCACTTATGGAAGATGTATTTGAATTCTTCAAACAAAACAAGCTTATTGGTGGAATGGGCATAAATTCGGCGCAGCTCGTTTTTTAGCCCAGCTACTAGATAAATTGGGCCTGTGTATGATTGAAAGTTATTAGTCCTGGTTGTTTGGGTTGGCTTAAGAAAATGGACAGTTTCAACTCTATTGTGGCTATTCGTAAAGAGTGTAATATCAAGAAAAGCAATTTTATTATTGTCAGGTGCCTCCATTGTAAACTGTAGGGAACGATGATAGCTATTTAAAAATTTCAAAATGTCGTTACGAATGCTGGTTGGAAAGAGTGCTAAGGAGTCATCAATGGATCTTTTATAGTAAGCAATTTGAGTAAACTGGCTGACCAGTAAGTTATCAACCTCATTCATAACAATATCGCACAAGAAATGATACCTTACGATGAATGATCTATCGCAGGCTGACTTGGTGGAAATGATACCTTACGCTAACTTAAATAAAGGTTTTAACTACCTACTGACGTCATATCCAAGTTCGCTTGGCCATTCCCCTTAAATCTAAATCCGGTACGTTACCGAAGCTTTCAAGAAACTACTCACAGGAGCAACACCACTTAAAAGTTTGCAAGTTGATTTAGGCAGTGAGTTCTACAACAAATACTTCAAAGCCTTACTTAAGCTGCTCAACATCAACATATAACCTACGTACTCCGAGAAGAAAGCGAGCGTGGTAGAACGTTTCAACAGAATACTGAAAACTGAAATGTGGAAAGTAGACAGGGATACTAGACAGGGATATTACTAGACGGGGATATTACGAGTGGGTGAGCATTATTGACGAGTTAGTTTCCAAATACAATAACACGGTTCATTCCATCATAAAACTGAAACCTAGTGAAGTAACCTAACGTCATGAACCTCTGTTGAGACAAACTAGTACTAAGCAGTTGTTGAAGAAACCCAAATTTGCCGTAGGGAAAAAAGTCTGGATTTCTAAAGTTAAGAAAATTTTCGATAAGGGGTATTTGCAAAATTTTACTAATGAAGTTTTCACGATCTGTAAAGTACACAAAACCCAACCAGTTACTTATCTTCTAAAAGACAAGTCGGGTGAACTGGTGTTAGGAGGTGTTTACGAACCAGAACTTCAAAAAACTCTAGTTCCAGATTTGTTTTTAGTAGGAAAAGTATTATGAAAGAAGAAGGGAAAAGATGGGGAAATGCAATATCAAGACACACGCCAGTGTGTAGCCCACCAAGATAAAACGATAACATCCAGATAAAATGTATATGTGAGCATGGAGACCACTAGACACGTTGTGTCTTTACAGCAAAGATAGTTTGACTGTTTTCAGCCATCTCAGGATAAATAACTATACGACAGAAAAAGCTGAAACTTGTTTGATCGGGAGACTTTGGCCACCTGACAAGATAAGAATCACTGTTAGACACATAGCTTAACGTTTTCTTGTTGAATAAACGACCTGAATAACGTTGATATTTGCCTAATTACTGGTTACTGGCTACTGGATACTAGTTACTGGGTAACGCTATTTTTGTTTCCCGAAAATAAATTCTTCTATGCGGTGAATAAAGCTGTTCTTAACTTATTTTACAGGTATTGATCTGTTGAAGTTCCCTTTTTATATTAACCTTTCTAATTGATCAAGTGGTTCAGGGGTTAGGGAGCTCCAAACGTCCAAATTGATTGTTTTACATTGTTTTAAACATTGTTATTATGCAACAATGCCAAACTGAACATTAAAGAAATCCGTTCGCCTTCATTACTAATATGAAACGCTGTCATATAAAAAAGGTGACTGCTGTCCTCAAAATGTAACGAAAACCAACAAAAAAAATGAAATAACCATAAAACTAGATTGGTGTTTCCATCTCATAATTACTAAGAAAAACAAATGGATTTCATCAATTTGAACCAAAAGCAGTTGATATCTACCCCAAAACAAAACTTGGTAAGGATTCCCACCAAGCCTTTCGGCCGTGTGAAGTCGTGATATCAAACGCCAAGCTCTTTCACCAAGCTAATCCCACCGACTAATATTTCAAACGTTAAATGAAATAATTGAAAATTGCGCAGTAAGTAATTTTCATATATTTTATTTAACCTTCGATGGGATTAGGTTGGCGAAAGAGCTTGGCATTTGATATGACGACTTCACACGGCCGAAAAGCTTGGCGGGAATCATTAACAAATTTTGTTTTGGGGTAGATTTTGTTAAATTAAAGGGATATGATACCAAGTATAACGGCTGGATAGATAATATTAGCAGTCTTAAATAAATGTTGACTTTTCATTTTTTCATGTAATAAACAATATTATTTTTTTTAAATGTCCTTGTTTTTAAAAATGTCCTTATTTTTTTCCCTATTAAAAATGGTTCCTTAAAATAAACCCTAAAACCTTCTTTTCTAGGTGTCAAAATTAAAAAAAAAATACTTTCACCTGTATTCACTGTTCGGAGATATTTTCTAGTCAGAACCAGCTAGGATCCGTACTTGGGCCTTTACTCTTTAATATCTTCATGTGCGATCTCCCTGCAATCATCTCTTCTGAAAATACCAGCTATGCTGATGATTTTAAACTTTTTGCTCCCTCCTTTCTCTCCGAATCTCTCCAACGTGACCTCAATAATGTGGTTGCCTGGACCTCAGCAAACGACCTGCGACTCAATCCTGATAAATGCGTTGTGATGCACTTTGGTCACAATAATCCCTGCAATTCCTATCACATCCAACAAAAAATAATCTCTCCCAAGACTCAACACCACGATCTTGGAATTCTTGTCGATAACTCTCTTAAGTTTCACCATCATGCCATTTTCATCACAAACAAAGTTATCAGGAAAGCCCATTATATTCTGAAATCCTTCTCCAACCTTAGCTCTCAACTTTTTGTTACCCTTTTTAAAACCTTTCTCCGACCTGTCCTTGAGTATTGTTCCCAAGTTGCAAGACCTTGTTATGACTCTTTCTTTTCTCGCATTGAGGCCTGCCAGCGGCGTCTAACTAAGCTGTGTAGACCTCTATGTAACCTACCTTACCAGAACCGCCTTAACCACCTTCACCTATCTTCTGCTGTTTCTCGGCAGAGCCGTGGAGACGTCATACTTACTTTCCAAATTCTTAACGGGCTCATTGACGTCATGCCTACCGATTTTTTCTGTCTTGCTCTTTCCAACACCAGGGGTCACAACCTGAGACTCCTTGGCAACCATTCTAAGCTAAACATCAGGCATCGCTTTTTCTCTGAAAGAGTCGTACCCCTTTGGAATTCTCTATCACCTTACGTCGTGGCTGCCACCAGTCTGAACTCTTTCAAAGCACGTTTTGACAAGGGTTCTTAAGGTGTTTTTCCTCTGGGTTTTTTCTTTTTTTTCGGGGGGGGGGGGTTGGGCGCCATCGTTTTAGCCTTGGCTCGGCGCCGTCTACTATATTCTACTATATTCTACTATATTCTAGAAACCACTTCCTTTCTAACCATCCATCTGAAGATGAAGAATGTGCGTGTTTTAGGGTTCGAATGCCCGATTCTTTGAAGGAACACTCGTTCCTACTGCGTGATGAAGGTCTTGATCATTGGTTCCATGAAATGGACGTAATTGAAGGGTTCGACCCGCTTCAGTTTCTGGTGTCAGTGCGTTTGGTCCTGCATACGCTGTTGTTCATTTGCCTGGACCAGCTTGTAAATTGTAAAGTGCAGATCTGTTTGGGAGTGAAGTTCGTCAGACCCACTACTATAATTCAAACTTTGGTCACGGTACACCGAAGTATACAACTTGAACGATATTCTCGCTCTATTGGACAAAGCTTTTAATAAGATCCAGCAGTCCATCTACTCTTTCGCCGAGGGGGGTAGTGGATGGGTGATTTCTAGCATAAATAACTTCGCCGTTAGGGTGGCTAGATATCAATCCTTTCGAGTTTCATCTTACATTCCACTCCCGAAAGGTTTAAAACGTAAGGCTTGGATGTTAACCAATATACAAAACTTGAATGATGAAAAATGTTTCCTGTACTATGTACTAGCTTCTGGCTTGGAGATGTATGGCTCCGATCCTGAAGATTACTGGGAATTTGAAGAGATGCTCGACACTTCCATGCTGACCTATCCCACGAAGCTAGACCAAATTGACAAATTTGGACGTGCAGACGATCTCTCGGTTAACATCACAGGATACAGCCACAGAGAAGACTTGTTCACTATTCGAGTTTCTAAATACTTCGATCGTCAGCCTACAGGTCTTCTCATGCTAAGTGCGGAGGTTTATGGCTTTGACACTTTAAATACGCATTACTGCTCCATTAGGTGCAATGATGATTTTAAACTGCCACCATGGTTCGGGATCAAACGCTAAATTCTATTGCCGAAACTGCTTCGCTGGATTTGGAAGAGAATGGATGCTATTAGCTCATAGAAAAGAATGCTTCAAAATCAACCCTGCACAATAAGGCGGGTCAAAAAATAAAATTTTGGAAAATGCTTCCTCCTTTTATGCCATCTGACTCCTATGTCAAAGACATGGAAAACCCCCGAAAATGAGTTAAATCAGTTAATATCTTGACCCTGCACCTTTCAAGTCAATATTTTTTAGCATTCGCGGCATAAGATAATTCTGCCATTAAGCGTTTAATGTTAAATTTGAGTAACAATGGACAATATTACACATTTTTAGTAGTATAACTTTCAAAGTATAATTTTTTCGTAGATTTATTAAAGGGATTAGCATAGAATACAACTTTTTCAGTTGAATACCTAAGAAATACCAGATAAGCTCATTTATAACATTGAAATGGCTAATTTTTGGTACATTTTCAGCACAATAATAACCTTTTAAAGTAAAAATGCAAACAATATTAGCGTAAACCTCAAGCTTGTATTTAAGATACTTTTAGTTTATGTATGGGGAATAAAGTCTTTCTTTGACTGAAGTTTTGGGAATTTAGCATGGTTTTCAATTGCTATTTTTATTGTGCCGTCACGGCATCTTCTTTCTGGGCCAGAAAAATAAATTTTCTAGACCATAAATTGACAACTCATGGTACATCACAAGAAACCCTATAGGATCACATATACACATATTTACAATATAAGATGTCAGGGTTATTAAAGTATCTGATGGTTCCATGGTGCAAGCGTATAGACGGTATATTCAACAAGCTGTAGTCAGCCACCGGTTGCATAATCAGGAGGTACTATTATGGCCCAGTAGACGTGTCGTTTCTGCTATTATAACATAGTCCACCCCCAAACATACAAAGATTATTACTTCTTCAAACTTCTTACATACAGGTCGATGGAGTTTGGATTTACCAACAATATCTGCCACGGTATAACTGCATAAAATAGCATCACGAAAGCAGGAGCAGCCCTATCAGACTTCATACCTTACCAAAGCTTGCTTTGGCTATAGGCTTCAAATCACTGCTGTGTTTAGTAGCTTCAATAGTACGTACCAAAGTTCTGACTTTGAATTTGAAGGTGAGGCATAGTTGGTTCATATGATATATCATCAGGGGTTTCACAAGCGTGCTCTTTATCGATATACGATTGCTCAGTTTCAGAAATTGTGGTAATATGTCTTTGCCTGTGCTGTGGTCTTTCCTTTTCTTCTTAGCAAGTATTCTGTGCTCTTTCTTTTTCGCAGCTTCTTCCTTCAGTTTAAGTTTTGCATTACGTTGATTAGCCAGAAACTCATTCTCGATTATAGGCCAATTTTCATTAGCAGCCACTTCAAAGAGTTTCGACACACTTTATGAAATTCCGTCCAGCTGTTTCGTA
Organism: Lithobius niger; assembly: GCA_023313725.1. Classification (NCBI taxonomy): domain Eukaryota; kingdom Metazoa; phylum Arthropoda; class Chilopoda; order Lithobiomorpha; family Lithobiidae; genus Lithobius; species Lithobius niger. The sequence continues at coordinate 21,715 of JAHWFP010005706.1, forward strand.
AAACAGGGAGACAACTATTTCTCAAAAGTGCCTGATTTTGAGAACTTGTAGTGTTTTTCGTACAATACTTTTGGATGCTGAATTGTATTTCGTAGACGCGAAAAACGCATTCTTTTATTTGATCTCTTCGGATAGTAGGAATATTTGCACGATTATACTGGCTTAACAACCATTTCTGCTACAACACCATTGTCCGTATCTTTCTTGCATTGGTTTTCCATAACCCACTTCCTTTTCTCAAACAAAAAAGATTTTGCCATATCTAATTCAGTCAGTAACACATTAAACGGCAGTTGGTGGGTTTGGCAAACACGAGCTGGTCTGTGGACTTTCTTGTTTCCATTATGACCAACACCTATTCAGCATTCAACCGAAACAAACAAATAGATTACAGCTGTACGGTAAGAAACATTATTAGAAACATTTATTATTTCAATACATTTCAATTTGTATACGTTAATGTAATTTACATAAGCAGCTAAAATATTTAGTACTTGAAATATTAAGCATTTCTATACATATTTTACCCAAAATTGCAATTTCTCTGTTAATTATGAAGCTATTCCATAGAAATAAAGTGTAAAGCTTGGAAATACTAATTCTAACTTTTAGTACACTACGAAAAATGTGTAATGTTGTCCATTGTTAGTCAAATTTGACCCTAAATGCTTAACTGTGGCACAATTCTTATGCCGCGAGTGCTAAAATATTGACTTGAAAGGTGCAGGGTCAAGATATTAACCAATTTAACTCATTTTCGGGTTTTTTTTCCATGTCTTTGACGTAAGAGTCAGTTGGCATAAAGGGAGGAAGCATTTTCCAAAATTTAATTTTTTTGACCCGCCTTAGCACTCCGATTCAAGAAACCCAATGAAAACTTGCTGGAATTTCACCATTTTAGTCCAAAAAACCCTTCCCCCAAATAGTTTACGCTGACTTCTGCCCATGCAAACCGTTCACCCCGACCCTTCCACGAGCTTGTCTACTAAAATTCACACACTTGCATGTACCTTGTAGTTTTGGATACGTCGTGATAGGCCAGGATGATGAAATCGTTAGCCAAGATTATTACCTGGGACTGAATGTCGTTGATGTTTTTTACGAGAACATGGTTAAAGAAAGTCAAGATTACGACGAACTGTTGTCAAAGAATAAACCTTTAAATCTCACACCGGCCAAAACATTCGACTTCTACAATGCCACCGTTTGCCACTACTGCGAGGGACCGTTCAAACCCTTCCAAAAATTTTTGCTGAAGAATGAGCATAAAGTCAGAGACCACTGCCACATCAGTGGAAAATACAGGGGAGCAGCTCACTCAAAATGTAACTTGAGTGCTAGAGAACAAAGAACCATCCCGGTCATATTCCACGGTCTGGAGGGTTACGACACGCATTTTTTTAGTACAAGCAGTGCAAAAATTCTCTGGAAAAATAGACATCTTGAGTCGGAACACCGAAGGGTTTCAGAGCATGACAATTATGACCAAGAAAATTGGAGTAAGTCTCCGTTTTATAGACAGCGTTAATTTCTTAAAAGCCTCGCTAGACACTTTGGTTGGAAAACGTAAAGATGGTAAATTCCCTATTCTCGAAGCAGCCTTGGAGTCGGGATTAAAAACGTTGAAGTGGTTTGATGACAACACAACTACGGATAATGCTCTGAATCTTCTGACTCGGAAAGGAGGTAACCCCAATGAACACGTGACGGACATGACCATTTTTGACAGCGAAAATTTACCTACTAGACGCACTTTTTTCACAATTAAGGACGAAGAGTTGGCTGGAGAAAAGTACGTACGAGCTTTAAATCTTTGGTGGAAGATGAGAGTCAAAAAATTTGGTTCTTACCACGAAATTTATCAAATGACTGACGTTTTTCTGCTAGCCAACATGTTTGAAGATTTCTGGAAACTATGCCTTGAAAACAATAAATTGGACCCCTGCTATTACACTTTCGACACCAGGATTCAGATGGTCCGCCCTCCTAAGAATGTGCAAGTCCAAATTATAGTTATTCACCAAGCCGGCAAACATAACCTGATCACTCGCGAAATTCGAGGCGGTGTTTCATTCATAGCTCAGAGGTACGCTAAAGCCAACTACAAATACTTACCCGACAACCAAGTTGATCCTAGTCAACCTACCAGCTACATCATCAACCTATACAACAACTTGTACAGTTTGGCCATGAGAGATCCTCTCCCTTACGAAGGGTTCCGGTATCTAACTAAGGAAGAGATTCGAACTTTCGCCGTTGATACCGTACCAGACGATTCGGACGTTGGTTGCATTCTAGAAGTCGATCTTGATTATCCTCAGGAGTTGCACGACTGTCACAACGACTGTCCTTTAGCTCCAGAACAGTTGCCTTATTCTCTAAATATAGCAAACCATGTAGGACACACGATTAAACCCAATACTAAACTGGTTCCGAATCTGTTACACAAGAAGAAGTACATTGTGCATTACCGTAATTTGAAGTTTTACCGACGTCACGGGCTAATTCTCCAGCACATACGAAGAATCCTGAGTGTCAACCAGAAACCCTGGATGACAGAAAACATCTAATTCAACACCAGCAAGAGACAGGAGTCGACCCAACCATTCGAGAAGGCCTACTTCAAATTATTAAATAATTAGGTGTTCGGTAAGATCATGCAAAATAAACAGGACCGACTCAATGTTAAGCTTTGCACAAACATTAAATCTGCCCTGAAGTACACGTCTCAGCCCCAGGCCGATTCCTTCAACATCCTGCACGAAAATCTGGTACAAATTAACCGGCATGCATTCAGCATAATGTGCAATCTTCCAACATATTCTAGATTTTCTATCTTGGAGCTGTCTAAATTAGTCATGTTCAAATTCCACTACGATTTCATTCAGCCAAAGTATGGTGAGCGCACCCAGCTCCTTTTTATCGACACAGTTAGCCTCTGCTATCACGTCGAAACCCAAGACGTATACGATACGATATGATAGGATATGCTGCAGGACAGTGAGCGATTTGATACGAGTAATTACCCTACAGATCGCAAGCTCTTCTCTGCAACTAACAAACAAGTGTTGGGGAAAATGAAAGACAAATGGGTGGAATCCCCATCCTGGAGTTTGCAGGTTTATGCTCCAAGATGTACGCAATCAGAGTTCCGGGCTGTGAAACGACCATGAAAGCCAAGGGCATTCAGTCCGGATTCGTAAAAAAACAGTTGTATTACGACCACTACAAGTCCGCAATGACGTCAAAATCTTCACCTCAGAAGGAGACTTGGGACGTTGGCCATGAGCTAAGTATGGTGAAAATTACCAAGTCCCTACTCTCACCCTACGACGACAAGCGTTTCGTGCTAGACGATGGTAAAAACACTCTCGCTATTAGACATTACCGCACGGGAGAAAAATACAGGGACGTCGACGACTTCGACTCTGAGGTGGACGTGATTAGTGACAAGGAGCACGAAGAAAGTGTCAGCTTTGCCCGCGAAGAGCTAGTTGCCGAGTAAAATTGGGTGAGGTGAACTGATTGGAAGAAAAAGCCAAAGCTGCAAGAAGACTCGATTTGTTCCTGAATCGTCAGCAGAAAGCGGAGGATAGCGAAGCTAGAAAGAGACGGGTGCAAAAAGAAAGTCGAATCTCGATGCACTCAGAACTGAAGAAGCTTAGATTAGAAAAAGATGCAGCCACCAACCGAAAAGTGTGAGCCAACGAAACTGAAGTGCAACATGAAGAGCGTTTGAAAAAAAAGGCAGCGAGTAAAAGAAAAGTTCAAGTCGCAACGTGCAGAACGTTTGGCCAAAAAAGAGGCTGCTTATAGGAATAAAGCTGCAGAACGAGACGAAAGAGGAAAAGAAAGTCAGGTTAGAAAAAAGACGCATGGCAAAAAAAATTAATGAACAAATAATACCAAATCATGTGGTTATGCCTATGAGTGACCCACAATAAAAAAAATGCACTTAGCACTTTACCTCCTGGAGGTGGAAGTGTCTGAAATATTTTACCTACTACTAGGACATGACAAATTCTTAGGTGGTGTGGAAAAGAGTGCACATCTTCATGCCCCAGTTTGTTGCAAATTTATTTTTTAAGATTTTGTACAGACATCATATACGAAACCCCACACTTTTCCAATCATAATCTAAATGCTCGTAAAGGGTGAAGTGGGTGACCAAATTACATTCACACACTTGAATGGTTTACTTGAGTGGGTGTTTACTGGAGAGAGGTAGGTTTCCTTGAATGAGGTAGGTTTACTTGAGTGGGAGGTTTCCTTGAGTGAGGGAGGTTTACTTGAATGGGAGGTTTCCTTCAGTGGTTTACTTGATTTGGAGGTCTACTTGAGGTTAAAGTGGTTGGCCATCTTGGAAAATATCGGCACACACATGGCGCCCACCATCTTGCAAAATGGCTGCACTTCCGGTTTGCATGGACACCGCTATCTTGGACTTCCGTTTGCACGAACACCGCTGAGAGGTAACAAAAAACTCAAAAAGGTAGCAAAAGCACTTTTAAACCCTCCTCTAGATTGATGAAAAACGCCGCCATCTTGGAAAATGGCCGCTCTTCTGGTTTACGTGTATGCCACCATCTTGGAATGTGTCGGCACTTCCGGTTCTCATGGGCGCCGCCATCTTGGAAAATGACGTCACTTCTGGTATGGCGTCACTCCCGGTCACTTGACTTCCGCTCGGAAGGTCAAAGATCAAGGATAGGTGGACCTGTCAACAAATCGTATTTCCATACTGCTCTCCGGTTCACCATTTCGATAGCGTTGTCCATATTCTAAACACAGCATCCACGTTCAAGATTCTCCGTCATTCAATAGGCTGATGTGGGTCACGTGATCTTGTTTTAGTTATGAAAATTCGCAGCGCTGCAGCGAAGGGTTGTTCCATCTACATCATTAAGGACGTACGATGTACATGCGTGTGTGTGTGTGTGTGTGTGTGTTTCTACCTCTACTCCTCTGGAACCAAAGCATCTACAAATATGGGAGTAGTTTTTTTTTATTTACTGCTATTTTCTTTATATTGCTCGAAGATTTTACTGTGCTGCATCTAGGAGATGAAAGGGTGAAAAGGAGTCTTTAAGCCATTTTATTGATTTACCAACTTAAATTCTCAAATATCTATTGAAAATCTTACTGAAAAATTATTACTGGAACAGTACGATTTTATCTATTGGTTTATGGAATACTGGTCCAGCCGCCACAGCTTACTTTAACACTGTGCAATTTTTATTCGGTCATTAACGAGGACCAGTAGGCTCTTCTTACTGGACCAGTATGTAGTAGTTAATGGTCCAATAGCTAAGGTGTAAAGAACCAGTAGGCTTTTCTTACTAAACCACTAAGAATGTTGTATTGGTTCAATAACACTTGTGTACTGGACCAGTAGCCTCTTCTGAAATAAAGTATGCATGTGTATACTATTCATTATTAAAATTGAGTAGGCCTGTCTTGACTCACGCTGGAATTAACACTGTTGCTTGCTTGCCTTCTGTAGCCCTGGCTGCTGCACTGATATACGTAATGTCAGAGATGGCCTCATATACACGCCAAATCTTAAGCGCCAAAACGTACAGATTTAGCCATTCTATTTTACTGGTTTCTGCTAAATTATGCAAGGACTGTTGTTGTTGTTGTTTGTTTTTAGTGAGCACGAACCCAAATTGCGTTTTCTGCCCCACATCGAGAGAGGGACAATTAATTTTAGCTGGCGAAATTCAGGAGGAAAACCCAAGACCTTTGATATGCCACAAAGACTGACTTTATTTTAAACAATTAATTGGCCTTAAATGTTTAACACGCAGAGAAACTTTTATTATACTATTAAAATACAAAGTTTCTTACGGTAACAGACAATTTTTACCCGACCAGCAAGCAGTTGTTGCTGGTCTAGTAAGAAGGGACCATAACTACTGGTTCAACAACCAACACTCTCTACTAGACAGTAACAGCTTCAGGAGTGTTCACAAAGTAAGGATTTTTTTTTTTTAGCAATATAGACCTAAGCCTACCCCCTTGCAACACGAGTGTAAAACTTGGCGTAGCCTCACACTTCAAAATACATGACATTTTCTTCCCCCCTCTCTCCCCACCAATTGTATACATATTTCTGAACAAATTTGTTTTTATGAGCTGCATCTAGGGCGTAATAACCAATGATTTTGAAAAAAAAAAGAAAAATTTCAAGCTGTTAACAGAAGTTAGAAATATAATTTACATGAAAGAATTTTAAAATCAAAATATATGATGTCGGATGGAACTCCCACATCAAGGGCACTGGTCCATTTGTCATGGACAGCAAGCAATTGATGGGTAGAAGATCTGGATGGGAGAAAACCGAATTGGTCCTGAGTAATGACACTGTACTTTTCAAAGAATTGAATCATTACGTCCGTTAACATGGATTACATGATCTTGCATGCAACACATGTCAAAGCTAGTGGCTCGTAGTTAAGAGGGTCCAAAGAGGAGCCCTTCTTGAAAAGAGAAATGACGTTCGCACAGCACCAAGCCTCTGGCGGTTTTCCCTCAGTGTAGGAACATGAGAAAAGCCTGGAGAGGGGAACGCAAATCGCCCCCGCCAATTCCTGAAAAAGGAAGGCAGAGAACCCATCAGAACCGCAAGATTTACTTGGTTTCAGTTTTTTTTAAAGTTGGATATAGAAATCCATGGTGAAGGATGCCTGCTGACCTAAGTTGTACGATCTGAATGCTGGCAACAAGGATTAATAGAATTTCTATCATCGAGAATAATGTTTAAAGCAAAAGTGTTGCAGAGGAGCAGTGCCTTTCCTTGGTAATCAGTAATTAAGGGGGGGGGAGATGAGGCTTAATGGCACGTCGACAGCTTGGTCATTAGCGCCAACCTCAGTCACAGTGCAGTGGTCCGGGTTGCCACTGCACCACACATTACAGAGATATTATTCAAACCCCTAATCTAAATCTTGTCATACATCTGTACCTCCTGCAAAAATTGAAAAACACCGGACAGGAGGACAGACTTATCGCCCAATTGACGCACAATGTCATGCGGAAGATAGAAACGACGACGAAAACCATCAAGATGGCAACAATCAACAAGGAAGTGCCGGACCGTAAGTGGCCGCCGACACCAATAACATTCAGGAGGGTCAATCCCCCGCAAAAGGAAACAGTGAGTAATTAAGGCAGATCCAGACTTAAGAGGTGGCAATTTACGTATTTTAGAATTTAATTTGTGATGAAGTTTACATAAAGACGACTGGTTGCCTTCCTGTACTGCAGTTGTATCCTGATATTTATGCCATGCTTCAACGGAGTCAGATACTTTTTGCACTCATCGCAGTAGGCAGTGACAGTATCAGGGCTCCTACCGGACTTATGCTGATGTCAACAGCTAAGCTTTCAGTCTACCAGCATTGCAATGTGGTGCAGTAAAAAACCATCCCGTTTTGTACGTCGTCGAGGAGGACACAGCCAGAACCTGGTGAAAACATGACCAAGCATGGTCAATGGATGGAAGAATATCAAATATATGTATGTGAAATTGATATTCCCCTTAACTGGATCAGAGGATGGTAGTGGTGACCCCACAGAGCAGGTGAAAGATAAATGTACCGAAAAGCAAATCAAATAGTGGTCGCTGTTTCCTAAGTGAGGTCCAAAATAGAGATCGTAAACAAGATGCTTATCATTTGTAAAAATGAGGTCCAGAATATTATCTCCCCCTAGTGGGTTTATCCACTAATTGGATCAAGCCAAGGGGCCATATTAAGTCCAGTAAATATTCGTGATGGTGATCCGCCACACAATGCGAATTCCTATCGACAATAGATTGAAGTCACCCAGTACTACGTATGAATGACCAGGGTTAATTGCCTCCACAATAAATTCACACACATTAAGAATATCACAATCCCGATAATTCATTGGGAGATAGCCGAGGAAGACGGTAGTAAGGTACATAGGCAAGGAAACAGGAAGACATTTCGCATTTACGGAATATTTTACCAGCACAAGAGGTAGATTCACCCTATGCAAGATAAGAAGACCCCCCTCTCTGCCACCCCTGTCACACCGTATTACAGAGTAGGAGCGAAGATAAACAAGCATACCGTCAGAAATTCTATTGGTGAACCACGACTCAATTACAAATATAATATTAAAGGCATTATGCTTAATAAACTCCCTAAAGCACCCGAGATTATGGATAACACTATGTGAGTTAAAAAGGGTACAAAAAAGGGTGGTCACAGTTGGTGGCTGATTAATGACCAAGTTGGGGCTATACCCAGTTACAGCTGAAGGTTTTCTGTAGGCGTGTGCAATTTCAAAAGCTCCAGCTGAAGCCTAGCTCTGCCCTTGGCAGTTAGGAGTGTCAAGTCACGAGCTAAAACAGTATGGTTAGTCCAGATACTCCTGTCTATTGAGACAAAAGAAAAGATAAAATTCTCACGTAGTTTGCGTAGCAGTGAATTCGCATGTACAATCCTTTTATCCAAGTTGATGTCCTGCTTGCCAGTTCTTGGTAGAAGGCCAGTGATGGTGATTTTAGCCAGTGGGAGTTTGGCATGGTTCGAAACAATGAAGTTATAAATGGCAAGTACTGTCCGATTGGGGGAATAGTTAGCAATAACATTAGATCCCGCACAGATGATAAACGTGTCAGGAGGGTCACTGTCTTCGAGTACAAGATGGAGTTTGGTAATGAGATTCTTAGCGTTTAGGCCATGGAATGTCTACGTTTTGGATTTCGGGTGAGATCCTCCTCGCAGGTTACCGACGTAACGGCACTCCGAGGGTGATTGTTGAAAGTTCAGCTTCTTCCTGGGTAAAGGTGTTGTCCCTCAGAAGACTGTTTTGTGGCCCCACCTTTTCTTAATTTACATCAACGACTTGCAGCTTCCAACTGGCGATTGTTTTGGGTTTAAGTTCGCAGATGATCTGAAGACTGGAACTGAATTGCTCTCCCCGTCATGCTCCCCTGTCCTTGAATCTCAGATCCTCCATGTTGTGGAATGGACACGAACTCCCACTTTCGACTCTGAAGTGTTGTACGTCTCGTGTTGGAAATCATAATAAATGTTGCCGGTATTTTCTTGACCAGATGCCGCTTCCCTCATCATCTGAAGTGTCTGATCTTGAAATTTGGTTTTCTAGCAACCTTACAGCATCTCTCCTTTGCAGGACAATCTGTGCTTCTGCTTATTTTAGATCAGCCATTCTGCATTGCTGTTTTATAATAATAATAATAATAATAAATGAATAGTTTACCACATTAATGTGGAAGGTGTACCGGAAGGGGTGTGAGCCGCTGACACCGGACCTTATTTAAGTCTAAGAAAGCTAGCAAAATGCAAGGGTATGAAGAAGATACTAATTTAAAAAACAAAAACAAGAGAAAACTGAAAAGCCATCAATGATCTAAAGATTTCTCTTAAGAAATTTACGGAGATCCTGAGTCATCAGCATTCGGCGAAAGCCCGATTCCGTGTCCATGCATACTGTCTCAGAACTTAGGGCATTCCACACTGGGACCACACGAACAGAGAAAAAATTTTTCCGGCACTCCATTCTTGAACCAGGAACGGCCAACCGCCAAGGGTGACCACGGGTGTGATATGTATTGGGTGCTGGATCAAAAAGTGGTAAGTCCACTGAGATAAGTCCTCGAAGAATCTTGTAAGTAAGGATTAGATCAAAGCGAAGTCTTCTGAGCTCAAGAAGTTCAAGTCCAGACCGAGTCAGGCGTTCCAAGTGGTGGACATGTCTCAATCCAGGAAGTCTCTTGGTAAACTTCCTCTGGACTGACTCCAACAGATCAATATCTTTAGCAAGGCTAGGAGACCACACTGGGGTTGCATATTCCAGCAATGGTCTAACAAACACCTTAAAGGCCCATACCTTAGTTTGAGAATCCCCAGAAGTAAAGCATTTGTTCACCACTGCTAACCATTGAAACGCCTGAGCGCTGACCTTTTGACAGTGTAAAGAGGGCTTCAGATTTGAAGTGAACCAGATCCCCAGATCCTTAACTTCATGGGTTGGTTGCAAGATCACGCTGTCTAAACTATAGGGATGACATATGTCATCATTACCAGCACGAAAGAAAAGACACTTCTGGATCGAAAGTGGCAATTGCCAAAGGTCAGACCACGCTGTAACAGCATTAATCTCCTCTACAAGAGGCGGGGAACAGTCTGAAGAAATATTTTCACAGCCAACTTTGAGATCATCAGCAAACTTAACACCAAAGGTGTGATCACCGTCAAAAATTAGGTCATTAATGTAAATCACGAATAGTAGTGGACCGAGCACAGACCCCTGAGGTACACCACAGGGTACAGGTGTTACGGACGACAATGTCCGCTCAATAATAACCTGCTGAGAGCGATTTAATAGAAAGGCCGATTTCTGGTGATGTTCAAATTAAGGTATGGGCATTCAAAGTTTTCGTGTTGCCTATTCTTGAATATGCAACCCCGGTCTGGTCCACGTTCTTCATTGGAAGCATTGGTCACATCGAGAAAATTCAGTGCAGGTTTACGAAAAGTCGGCCAGGATTTAGGAATCTGGTGCATGGCGACCGGCGAGCGCCTGAAAAAATCAAGTCCGGAGTTGCTGGAGCTACGTAGGTTGAGATTCTACCTCATATTGGCATACAAGATCTTTCGGGGTCTTGTCAAAGTTGACCTCCGTTTTTTTGATCCTGCGCCCCATTTGATTCGGATCCGTGGACATGAGTGGAAACTAGCTTTCCACATTGCACATTTAGACTGTCGTCGGAACTTTTTCTCTGTCCGGGTGGCCGCAATCTGGAACAGCCTTAACAAGGACACTGTCGGTTCTGCTACCCTATCCAGATTTTGCCGACTTCTCTGGAAGGAGCACCTTGACGTATTTTTGAAGCGCCTAGTATAGCCGCTCAAGTGGTAAATCTTTGTCAGACTTCATGAAGGAACAGTGTTAGTGGGTTCACCCTTCCGCGTCGTGGTAAATATCATTATTATTATTATATAATGGAAAAAGTTAGAAAGAATATTCACGGAAAATAATTTAGTGTAAACTAAGGCAGCCCCCATACATAGTCGATATTATAGAGCATTGTTGTGATTTGCCGTTTGAGTGAAAATACTGTGACACCTAGCCCCCCCCCCCCCCCAGTGTTTGGCCGGTTATAATACAGCATTGTTGTGATATCCCGTTTGTTTGACTATACTGAAACGTTATTGCATTTGCCAATTATTGTTGAAAGTCCTTAAAACGGTAATCAACCGTTAGCAGTACTACCGTTAGCATCGCCACAGCTTTAATTCGATTTAGGACACGTTAAGAGACATAGAGATATAATCCCGTTGGCATGAAAATATTGTGACTGGACAAAAACATGTCGTCACCAGTACTGTGACTCATAGTTGAAGAGACAGTTCGAGTCATTACTTATGCAGACAATTCATTTTGAAAGGCCAGACGTTCAGGAGAATGCTCTCCCGACCTTTGCAAAGACCCTTCTTTCTCATCTTATTGAGATAGGGATGAAATTTATTAAAGTTAAGGACACATGACGTTACTTAAAATCGGATGACTGAGGAGAAGAGAAAGTTGGGAGAAATAAATTCTAATTATTATTTACCAAAATAGTGCAGGATGATAAACCCTCGGATGCAGGTCTGTCAGGTTGGAAGATTGGAATGGGAATATTTACATAGAGATAAGGAGACTTTTGGGTGTTCAAGTGTTTGAAGAACAAAATGCATAATTAGTTATAAAAGGTTTTTGGCTATTATGATTAGGGCTTGTTAGGTTAGGTCCTCCAGGGAACAAATGTTTGAGTTGGCACAGTCCGGGATGAAACAGTTTGAAGATCAAAGGGCTGTAGCATCCTACATATGGGATAGGTGTGTTCAGGGCCAGTTTTACACAGGATACTCCTTGTAAAGGATGGTGGAATTGCCGTTAAATCCCTTTCCAACGGGACAGGGGGCGAGAATATTCTCGTTAAAATACACATACTGACGTAGGATACTCGTACAAGATATTAGTTTTGCCCTGAGAACGTGCTACCTCTAATTCTCTAAGAATCGTGTGGCCCTACACATCAAATTTAGGATCTATGTGGAAAGGCACATCAACCAAATGATTCTCCCTAATACCAAAAATTAAAGATGCTGTGGCCCTGATTGTTGCCAAATGTAGACTCCATGACGCTTAAGCCTGAATGAAGACTATCATTTAAAAGACATAGGCTGAAAGTAAATTTTGGCCACACTTGGCATTCAACTACGTTGCGAATTGTCACTGGCGTTCGGAGAGAACGTCCGGAGCAATTAAAAGCCTGTTACTCTTGTGTCCCCAATAAGGACTCCAACAGCACTTGCTTCATTGGAGGCAAGGGCTATTTCTCACCCGTGGGCATTTCACCCTATCTACTGTTTTATAGCATGACCTTAATATTACTTTGGGGCGCCGGAATCGTGGGTAAAGGGTTCAGTACATGATAAACTTGGTAAACCCCGGTCACCACCATGAATACCTACAGATACAAAGGGTTTCTAGAGTTCATTATATCTTTGGTTAACAGTGCTGACCTTAGGTTATGCCGAAACTGTTTCTAGGACACATGTCCGATGCTCTTACGAAAGAAAGGTTACACTATCATTTATCTGGCTTCCTTTCGAAAAATTGTTGCAAACGGCAGTTTGGAAAGTTGCAATCTCTTAAGGCCGAAGGGAATTTGATTTGATGTTCGACCATCGGGATCATTGGCACGGTCTTAGTGTTGGGGTGGCAACGGTGGCTGCTACTGTTGTTTGTTGCCGCAGCACATGCTTCTATGGCCAAACCCGAAGCAAATCAAGTACCTTGAGCAGAATGGACAGGAATCAGGGCTTATATTGTCGTAGGTCTGGAATGTATGGCTGCTGCTTTTGGAATGTGTACAGTATAGGCAGTTGTGGCATTGATATGGTTGCATTTCTCGTCCATTTCTCGTCCATTCGTCTGACGCTCTTCTACTTTGGGCGGCAAATAAGGCGTATGGTAAATGGGGAAAACAGGGTCTTAAGCTGCGTTGCTGGTGTTGTAGTAGGTTCCCAATGGGTAGTTCACTGACAGTCTTGGTGTAGGCAAGGACGGTGGTTGATAAGCGTTGGGCACAGACGACATAGCATAGGCCTGAAAAGGCAACTGTGGGTGGACATCCAGTGAGCTTTTTGCTGCTGGTGTGTCAAGCTACAGTAATCATAAGGCTGCACTTCCAACTACGATCACTTTAAAGTTGTCAGTGCCTCAAAAGAGCCTCCCGTCCTATTAGGAGGCTTGATCTTTGGATACTTCTGAGAAGCCACGTACATGTATGTGCTTCATTAAGTTTGTCCATTAGCACACGTCCATGCCTTATATATGTTGTGAGATCTTCCGTCGAGTTCATTGTTATATTGATAGTTCATCGAATTTGAGCAAGTGGTGGTGCTGGCCGCATCTACCAATGTTGAGGCAGATGCATACCAGATAGTTTTGGCATAACGGGTACTTTGGAATTGTAGGTAAAGGCCGGCGCCATCGTGAGCATCAGCATGAGGCGACTCTAACTTTTCTGTCTTCGACCTCTTGCAGTGTTGCCGTCGCTGGGTCCAGTGGGTTGCCACAGAGTAAGGTTTGCGTCCATTTCTTTCATACGCTAAAAAATGGAATTGAGGCCCCCCCAATAATGATAATTTTTCGGCCTAGTTAACAATAAGATTCCCTCGTATGTTTTTCGTCCCTTATTGAGTTGCTCTTATCGTGGCTGCAGATGCGGTTCTAAGTCGGGGTACATCCAGGGTTGTGTCATCTTGACTACTGTAGTTTACTCGATATGCCAGTCTCAAGCTCTGTTTTCTCTCTACTCTCTGATAATGGGGAATTAGAGTATGGAGCACCAAAACTCAGCTTCTTAAGGCTTCTCTTCATGTATGGTCCTATGCCGTCGTCGCTCCCAGCATGCAACGTTTCGTTCCTGCTACCATCACGTTATAATATGGCGGGCAGTTGTGCATGGATCCGAACCCTGCACCTTGCCCACGCCTCACACACACACGCCTCACACGCGAGTGTTTTAAGTGTGTACACGGGCAAGAAGCAGGAACCTACGAAACACACCTAGCTACCCAGGTGCAACACTGTGAGGTCTTCTTATGTGGATGTGGATGTCGAACAGATCGATAGGCAGGATATAGTCCAACGAGCCTTTTAGTTCATGGGCTAGTCAGGAATTTGGGATAGTTTGGGGGTAGTAATTTTCCTTTACACCACAGTTGTATTGATGCCTGAAGAACATAAACAAGTATGATTGCCATCTCAAAGTGGTAGCTTTTAAAAATGGCGGCCATTCCAAGACGGCCACCATCTGCAATCAGAAAATTCGCAATATCTCTGGTTCTAATAGGACTTTTTACCTTTTTTTTTCAGTTAAAGTTCTTTTCTTAGCCTATAATTTCTTTTTCCATTACTTTTTTCAGAGTTGTAACGGTTGGCAAGGAAAACGTGATTAAATCAAATTTTCTAGCCTAATAATGCAGTTAGGTCAAAATATCTTTAAACGTAATAACTTTACACGAAATGTTTGAAAAGAAAAGTTGTGGAGAATTCAAATGTCTTTAATTTAGTGTTAAGAAATTTTTTTCGGATTAGAAATCCAGTTAAGTACAAAATTTTGAAGTTGCAAACGTACGTGACGTCGGGTTCTGCTCGGGCAAGCAGCTCTGCCTGCCAGCCTAATTTTAGTCAGCCTAGATTTTGGTACAATTTTAGGGTATTAACCTTTCTCTAGTAAGGTGGATTAAAGACCGTTATTGCATTTGCAAAATTTTTTTTGACAAAAATTGCTGCCAAATTGTTGCAAGACATCTGTAAACAATGGAACAAGGAATCAAAGACGAATAATATTATATGCCAGCAAAAAAGAATTATTTAAAAGATGCATAAACTGCTAGCATGACCGGATGAACGGAAGCAGTTAACGCTCACTGAAACCCTTTTAACCTCTGGCATAAACCGTAGGACGATTTGAATAAAAGGATTAGTGAAGTTCGGTGATGTATTCAAAACGCGCAAAAATGTACAGATGGGATACACACCTTCGACGTAGCCAGCGACAAATAATTGTTTAAACGATGCTTGAGCGTGCTGAGTGAGCAAAGCAAACGAAAATCAATGTTTATTAGCCAGTGAGCAAAAAAACACACAAACGGGTGACAAACACATGAGACAGCAACCATCCCCATATTGCAAACGAGGCATTAAACATCACCCATGTGCTCAAGATCATATTGTTTTTTGTGTGTGAAACAGCCAATGCACAGCTGGGCTGGGAATTCTAGTTGTATAGTATAGTATTCCAACAAAAGTTACTCATCATTATCACTTTCAACACTACCATAATAGTTTAAATCATCTTCTACCTACCAATTGTTCAGACTTACTCATGTTATTACAATTTGCCAGCTTACATGCCTCAGTACATTTCAGCTAATTTACCATCCACAATCTTGAACAAGAAAAATTCAAAAATTCCAACACTGCTTCAGGTGCTGGTGCTCTAGTCATCCATCGGATGCAAAGCTTGCCATCTTTGTAGCATCCAGCCATCATCTTCTGATTCCGGAACTTCAGATGAATTTTCCAGATGTCTTTCCCAAATATACTGTTTGAAAGTTTGATT
The DNA here is from genome assembly GCA_023313725.1 of Lithobius niger. Taxonomy (NCBI): domain Eukaryota; kingdom Metazoa; phylum Arthropoda; class Chilopoda; order Lithobiomorpha; family Lithobiidae; genus Lithobius; species Lithobius niger. Next base: position 37,400 of record JAHWFP010005706.1, read on the forward strand.
GTAAAGAATGTTGACGAAGTCGGTCCTCAGATGGGGAAAGGTAAGCTAAAAGCACTGAAAGTTCAATAGAAACTCCTTAGGAGTATGTTATTTTAATTTTAATCGTCCAGTGGTTCAAATGGTTTTAGTGAGCGTTAACCGCTTCCGGTCATCTGCCGACGAAGCCCGGTCATCTGCCAGTGGGTTATGCATCTTTTAAACAATTCTCTTTTTGCTGGCTAATAATATGATATTTCTTTGTTTTATTGTCACCGGTCACTTTGCAACGTAACAATGATTACTGATTAGCCTGGTGCACAGCAGGTTTAAAGTGATTGTTACTTATTGTATTGTTGGTTACTCGGGACTTTGGTGATCTAGGCGTAAGTGTGTGGCTTGATAGGCCGCTTGGACCTCAAATGAAAATTCAAAATTCAAATTCTTCGGGATCAGTGCTCATAATTGTAGATGTTATTATTATAGTCTTACCTTTTGTAAGAACGGTTCATCTTTGCCTTTTGTAACAAATGTTCATCTCAGTTTGTGAAGTGCTTCAAAAACTTGAATTTTATCAACCATTGAATTTTTTCACTATTTAATTTGTCTAATTCTGGGCTGCATTAGAAAAAAAAAGAATGTGGAATCGTAGTTTTGCTTCCATCGTAGCGAATTTTTCAAAAGTCGACATCTGCCATCATGGATCGGCGGCAATTTTTGAGAAAGCAATAACGGTCTTTAATCACCCTTGCTAAAGAAAGGTTAAAAATTACCAAAATCTTGGCTGACTTAGGCTGACAGGCAGAGCAGCTTGCCCGAGCTGAACCCGACGCCACGTACTTTTGCAACTTTAAAATTTTGTACTTACTGAATTTTTAATCCGAAAAACAATTTCTTAACACTAAATTAAAGACAGTTGAATTCTCCACAACTTGTATTTTCAAACATTTCGTGTAAAGTTATTACGTTTAAAGATATTTTCACATAACTGCATTGTTAGACTAGAAAATTTGATTCAATCACGTTTTCCTCGCCAACCTTTACAACTATGAAAAAAGTAATGGGAAAAGAAATTATAGGCCAAGAAATAAACTTTAACTGAAAAAAAAA
>JAHWFP010005707.1:0-34921 GCA_023313725.1 Lithobius niger
AAGCACGAGTCCGAGTTGTGAATTTTAGCGAACTTGGTAGTGTTATTCTAAAATAAAAAAAATAAAATTCCACCCACCTGCCCAGATTTCTTAAGAAAAAGGCCTGAGAACCAACGTCCTTTTTTTAGGTGGCCTAAAACGATCATTTAAAATACTGAGAAGCCAATGTTAGTTTGCCAGCACGGAGCAAAAACAACAGCGTACACCTAGGTTAGACTACCGTATTGAGAAAATCAATAATTGAGGCATAAATGAAAGTTCTTAATCCCAGTTGCAACAGAATTTCGTTTATTTTTGTGTTAGGTACAATCAATGAAGTTGAAGCATCAGTTGCAAAGCATCAGAATGTTTAAAAATCGGAAAATAAAAAATGCAGTTTATACATCAGACGATCACATTCTCTTGTTCTAGCTGAATCATCAAGTAAAAAGACAACTCTCTTTTGCCTGCCTAGAAAAATAATTATGCTTCATGAAAACTGGTAACCATATTTTGCAATTGCTATGCAATTTTTTATTCCACTTCGCATCATCACTATTATACTACGCACTTTTTTTTTATTTTGAGCCCTGAGTTAAATCATACCTGTGGTTAAAAAACTTGTAGAGTTATTTTTACGTTGCATTGCCTTACTATTTGAAATATTTCGGATCTGCTCATGCAGCATCAAATACAGCATCAGCTGTTAATTTTGAGTTAAGCCATGAAAAAAAAAGACTAAATGTTTGGTTCTCAGGTAAGTATGTGTCTCTAAAAAATTGTGTAAGTCAACCTTTTTTATTTTCCTGGCATTTATTTTGTAACACATCATTTTGATTGTTTTTCGTGAACTTCGTTCCTGGTGCTGCTAATTTCAAGTCAGTAGCGTAAATTATTCTCAAGTTATTTAGCAAAGCAACAAATCATTCCTGAAACATAACACGTAAACATACAGATAAATAGGCACAAACCACAAAGAAGAACAGATGGATTTGTTCTGTTTAAATTTTCGATACAGTCACTTTACAATTGTGTAAAAGCAGTCATGGATTCATTTATCTTCACCAGAAATTTATCACGTGAAAAACGAGGAGTTCACATTCCAGGAGTGTCTGGCGTTTGAATTTTGCGCAGCCCAAAAGACAAGTTAAGGAACGACCGTTGTATGTACAGTCATGAAGTCTAACAACTAAGGATGATGCGAGCAGCAATAATGATGAAATAATTCATGTATTTTCATGAGTTAATCACTTGGCTCAGCTTTGTAATGTTAAGATTTTACTGTTTGTTGCCCATTCTATTAAAAACAGTTACTTTGTAATGAATAATAAGATATAAAAATTACTGACTCAATTTTCGTAGAGAAAAATGCCCGAGTTTATTAGAGACAATTATTCTTTTCGTGGCCTTACTTTTTAAGAAGCACTTCACATAATTTTATGTTTCTACTATCATCAGAGTATTATATGAAGACGACAAGCATATAATTATAATTGCTGTCAGTGAAGTTCAAAATTGTTTTAACCAGTGCTGTTAATGAAGTGTGAAGGGCTCTTCACAAAGTATGCCTGCAGCGACACTTTCATCACTGAGGTCATTGACTTATTTCGTAGTTTTTACCTAATTTTAATGGTTTGCTTGCAGCTATCCTGTGGTCACCATTTGCAATCAGCATTTGATGAAGGTACGCTACAGAACATATTATTGTGCTCTTAGTTATCATTATACATTGTTTACTTAAGAATTTGTTATGAATTATCTATTTTTCAATATATTTTCTAGCACTTTCATACTCCCGATATCATCCATCGAAAGGTTATTGGTGGGAATTCAAGGACCATGAAACTGAAGGCAAGTAGACAGTTCTCTTAATTTTTCACAATTTTTGTCAACACATTATTCTGATGTCTTCGTCATCTGACCAAGAGTTGTCTGATGATGAAAAGATTCAACCCAACAAGGTCGGCAGTAACATATGATCGTCATTTGTTCCTTAAGGTTATGATAATGCCGTTCAAAGTAACATATGATCGTCATTTGTTCCTTATGGTTATGATAATGCCGTTCAAAGTAGAGTATTTCTAAATTATACACTTACTTACATTTAGCTATTGTGAACTGATCATGTGTATGGAAGTTGTGACCATCTTATGATTGTCATGAGCCGTCCATGTTGTGAGCCGTCCTCGGCAAACCAGTCAAAGTATGCTGACGACTTGAAGCTGGATTGTGCAATTTTCAGCGAAGCTGACACCGAGTTGTTGAAATTACAGATTAACTGTGTCATTAATTGGTCAAAAGAATGGAGTTGCCAATTTCGGCAACTAATGTAACAATATGCATACTGGAGACCAGACTGGTAGATGTTCATTTTATCTTAATGGGCATCCTCTCCCCTCGTTAACTGAAACCAAAGACCTCGGTGTTTGCTTTTCTGAAAACCTTAAATTCAGCCTACACTGTTGCAAAATTGCAGCCATTCTGTATGCACGTACTGCTTTAATTAAAAAATGCTTTCTATCTAGCAGTCGGGACGTCAAGGTATGGGCTTTTAAGGTGTATGTTAGACCGATTCTTGAGTATGCCAGCCCTGTATGGTCCCCTTACTTGCTTCGCGACATTGACTTGATAGAAGCGGTTCAGAAACGGTATACTAAGTCCCTTTAAGGCCTCCGCGACCTGACATATGGTCAACGCCTGAAACTGTTAAAGCTTGACTCACTCGAACTTCGGAGATTGAGAGCCGATCTAATCCTCACTTTCCAGATTGTTCATGGTCTATTGGGTATTGATCTCCCATTCTTCGATTTTTCAAATGTAACTCGTACCAGAGGACAGTCTCTGAAACTGACAATACAGGCGTCTCACTTGGATTGCCGTCGAAACCTTTTTGCCGTTAGAGTAATTGGTGTCTGGAATTCTCTACCCGAAGGGGTGGTAACGTGTTGTTCTGTAGAGGCATTCCGGAAACGTCTAACCCGCATAAATTTCCACAAATTCATGCAACGTTCCTACTCCTAAACTTGACTTGAGACTCTCTATCCCACATGTCTGTTTAGTCATTGACATACCCTCCAATCGGGGTGCACTCGCTTTTAAATCGTTTGAATTTTCCCTTCTTATATTTTTCTTAGATTTGGCAGGCTGTCAGTGATCCCCCGATCCTTGCTTGACCATTTGCATTTTGCAAGTGCAAAAAATGTTTTATTTATTTATGTAATTCATTGTCACATGGTTATAGCCATAAGATCATGAGAAAAAATATGCAAATACCACACACGGATGAACATAGAAAAGTTCACTTGAATTTTCGGTGATTACACACAGGTTCTGTGGTAGTCCTTTCACCTTCTTTTCTATAGCCATAAGACATACAATATGACTTTTGTAAATTTTCAAAAAACCATTGCTTTTTATGAGTGAACAAAAAATATTTTAAGCATGCATGGTGAGTGTCAGGTTTCTATATCTTATATCTTTGTGCGAAGAAATACATGCGGTGCTTTACTTCAGTGGTAGAAGTTGTCCTGATATTCCTGAAATTCCTGAGTTTTGAAAATTGTTCCTGAAATGTCCTTATTTTTCGCATAAAGTCCTGAAATTTGTCGAAATGCTAAAATTAATCATACTTAATAAAAAGGAATCTAAGCCTTCAGTTTTGTACCGGTGTAACAAATACGGTAATATATAATAAAGCACTAGCACTGTATTGCATGAAATTAGGAAGAATGCTTCTGTATGGATCTTGGCAGTTACTAAGCAGTATGTTTAGTCGGTCAGCCACTGCAACGTGCCATCATGAACTTATATACTATCACTCTGCGTGTGATCACCGCTAACGTTAGGCCTACTTGTTTTGGATGGTGGATTCCGCTGCATCGTGCAGTATGTGACGAAAATTACAAATTGAATTAGTACTACATTTTAAAGTTGCCCTAATAATAATTAATACTGTTACTGAAAAACTGTATGAAGTTCATAGTAAATTGAAAATGTAAAAATTGAAATACTCATTTGCAAAACAATCTGGGAACCACTCTGTGGCGTAGCTACGTTCACGGCCGTAGGAAGCGGTACGGTTGGTGCGGCATCGCACTACTTTTCGGCACACAAGTTTTAAAATACACCAAACACATACAATGCGTCTGCTGTTGTCAAACTTTTGAAGCGGCCCTGTAACAAGAGCGTGGCTTTCCTGCTGAGCTTTGATGAGCAGCGTCTGTCCCGCTAGCATAAACCATGGAGCTTATAATATACCATCACGTAGGGCAACTTGTATTTTCCCCGCACCCTATGAAGGACAATGAGCTTGACCAAGTGAAGGGGGTTTTAGGGGAAAAGAATTAAAAGAAACGGTAGAGTACGGTTCAGCAAGTGGTCAACACCAAACGTAGGAGAAAGCCCAACACAGCAGCCAACCCGATTATAACTTTCTCAAAAATAAGTTTTGTAAGTCACTAATAATAATGGAATAGGAAACATCGCCTACATACACATGGGTGGGTGGGTAGGAAAGGAATTATTACATGCTACGTACATAAGGATAAGGTTCTAAAATGAACTGACGTGAATCAAATATAAATCGTAAGATAAAGGATAAACGAAGCAAACAGGCTGCATTAAAGACTGGTTTTGCTAGGATACAAGATACACTAATAATAAGGAGAAAGAAAAAAAATACAATGACCCCGACTGGGACTCAAACACAAGACTTCCCACCGACCTCACGTAATTTGGATACACTTAGTTTATTAAAACCTCAAGCCCAATCACAGCAAAAAAAAAAAAACAGATAAAAACCAGGAGCTTTCGCCCAGTCTTACTAGGCATTCTCAACTAAGAATAAGACCGGGTGTAAGACTGGGTGAAAGCTCCTGGTTTTTATCTGTTTTTTTTGCTGTGATTGGGCTTGAGGTTTTAATTTCATAATTTCACAGTGAGTGTGGTTACTAACCGTTTATGAAAACACACAAATTTGCCCTGTCCTGATCAAAATCTTACACTTAATAGCACAAAGTAGCTTCATAGCCGAAATTGTGGTTGGAGGGACCAACTAAAAAGTCACTGTCGGTCACGAAAATGCACCCCAGTTGGTGGAGCGAACTACAAAAAACAAAAAAAAGTACCCCCCCCCCCCACCATAAATTCCTAGATCCTCCCCTGCTCTGGTTCACATTTTAACTAAAAAAAATACCTTAAACATTTGTTCAAAACATGGCCTCCAGAGCCAGATAAGAAACTACAGTACCAGAAATTGCTTCAACCTTCGTGGTTCTGCCCGAGACCCTGCTGTGGGAACTTCACACTGCTCCCTCAGACTCCCTAGCTGATTAGGTTAGGCCGTACCACTTTTAATTTGCTTCCTACAGCCCTGGCTACGTTATACAGAGCCAGTGGCAAATCAGCCCCGGGGGTCCCCCTACTTAATAAAAATGTCAAGTCCATGTTTTTAAATTTTTAAAAATATTTTTGTTATAGTGAAAATGGGATCACTTTTTCATACTCTAGTCAAGTGGTTCCTATTTTTACTTTTTATGAAAAAAAGTCAGAAAAAAGTTGGGACGTAAGCGAAATTTTCTAGCTCGTGCGTTTTTTTATGGGCCACCACATTTTTTTTAATGAAAGGGAGTTGGATGGACGGGGAGGCTCGAAATTAATTTTAAAAAATCCAGTTTGTATCAAATTAAATAAAACTACAGTACTATGTACAGCCTTTTTTTAAAATCTGAATATATTTTTCTTTCGAGGACCACCTGAGGCTGGGGGCCAGCCACCCTGTAGCTACGCCACTGGAACCACCCTTAGTTAGGAAAAATAAAACAACTCCCTAAATAAATCGTATTGTAAAAGGAACATTTTATGATAGTTTTAGTGGTGTACCGATATCATAATTCCGATTCCGATACCAAACACCGGTTCCGTGCGGTTCCGATACCGGTTCCGATTACCACGTGGCAATGGACTGGTATACTGGTATAACTGGTATAACTGGTATACTGGTATAACTGGTATACTCGGCCTCTACGGCAGCACTCAAAGCCATGGCACTCGTGAATCCTGAACTTCGTGAGAACACAACAATACGGGAATGCATGCATCTGTTGATAAGGGCGTCGGATTTTCACAAGGACACTCTAAATCGGCAGTGTAGGCTTTTACTCAATAACACTTTCAGTCGCAGGAATGCTTTATTGAAATTGGCGACAGGAATTCCAGCAGACGTCGTAGGCAAGCTTCGGTTGCTCCCAGTGCACGAATCGTCGGAACTTTTCAACAGACAGTTACTCGAATTCAATCCGGAATTGAAGGAAAAGGTGCGAGCCCCCGCCACTAATACCCAGGCCAATAGGGGCAATCCGAGGGGTCGCTCGATATACAAGCTGCCACCGAGATCGTCAGGGCCATGGAACAACCTGTACGAGGGGACAAGTGTGACTCGGAAAGGTAGTGATAAGCCGAAGGACTTTTCGCCGTTTCAGGACACCCTCCCCTCCCACCCACGCAGACGAGGCGCAGGAGGATTCAGGCGTGGACGAGGCGCATTCAGGAGCAGAGCGCGCTGGCCGACTCAAAGAAAATAACTGGCAAAGGCGAGGGTGCCCCCCCCCCCTCATTCACCGACAGGTGGGGGAGTAGGCTGTCCAATCACCTGGAGGCTTGGAAGGAGGTTACAACGGACCCTTTCGTGCTGGAAATTCTGAAAAAGGGATATTCACCACCGCTGGTTTCCTATCCTGCAACTAGAAACTGCCCGCCAACTTGGCTGGTAGGAAATTCCTCAACCCCAGAATTGATCGAGGAAGTGGACACGCTAGTTTGGAAAGGAGCCATGGAGGAGGCCCCTCCCGACACCCCCGGATTCTGGAGCCCAGCGAGGGTGATCCCAAAGAAAGGGGGGGGGGTCCAGGTTGATCTTCAACCTGAGAAGACTGAACCAGCACCTCTCCAAGGAACACTTCCAGATGTAATCGCTAGACTCCATTCGAGACGCGGGCCAACAAGGCGAGTTCGATGTCTCGATCGACCTGGAGGATGCATACTTACACGTGCCCCTGCACGTATCGGTCTGTCACCTGTTCCGACTGGTAGCAGGACAGAAAACTTACCAGTTCAAAACTATTCCGTTCGGTCTGGCTACGGCCCCGTACTTCTTCATGAGGATATAGAAGTGAGTTCTTGCACACTTACATCTCCACGGCATCAGGGTACACACATACCTGGACGACTGGCTACTCTGGAACGGGTCCAGGTCACAACTGCTACGTCAGATGGACAGGTGCACGTCCCTGTTCGCCCATCTGGGACTAGGGGTAAACATCAGGAAATCGAGGTTCACGCCGGCACGAAGATTCATATTCCTAGGAGCGGAGTTCGACATGTGGGCAATGACAGTCTCAAGCCGTCTCCAGACAGGAGGGAGAAGACGAGAGCGGAGATTTTGTCCTTTTGCAAGAAAGACACCTGTACTGCGAAAGAATTAGCATCCCTGATTGGGCTGTTGGACTCACACGCACGACTGGTTCCACTGGGATCATGGAGAATGTTACCGTTACACTGGTTCCGGAAGACCGAGTGGGTACCAAGACACAGTTGGGGCGACGTGATTTCTCTTCAGTACCTCCCGACCGTGAGCCTGGACTGGTGGATGAACAGACGGAACCTCAACCTGGGAGTACCGCTCCAGGAACCCACTCCGGAGACGCTCCTGTTTTCCGACGCATCCAGCTCGGGCTGGGATGACCACATCGCCAGGGAGGCCGCGTCGGGTACGTGGAATGCAGAAGAGAAAAGCCTCCACATAAACATACTGGAGGTGAGGGACATTCTCAGAGCGGTGCAGACCTGGGGAGAGAGGCTCAGGGGTCAGACGATTGGGGTCATGACAGACAATACTACGGCTGTTGCATATGTGAAGAAAGGAGGAAGCACGCACTCGAAGGCCCTCATGGAAGAAACGTCTGCTCTCCTCGAGACCAGCCTGGAACTAGACGTCATTCTGGTCCCTCGCCACATTGCGGGGAACTTGAACGTTTGGGTGGACGAACTGTCCAGGGGAGCTCAGGTTCCGACTACGGAGTGGATGCTGGACCAACAGGTGTGCCAAGCTTTATTCGGAAGATGGGGTCAACCGTCGATCGACTTGTTTGCGACAAGATCCAACAAGCAACTACAATGCTTCGTATTGCCGTTCCTGGACAAGGTGGCTTGGGCGACGGATGCGCTGTCCATCAGCTGGGACAACATGCAGGCATACTTGTTTCCTCCATTCAAGCTCCTCCTCAAAGTTACAAACAAAATTCGCGAATCGAGAGTACAGTTCATACTGGTGGCATCATGGTGGCCAGCGGCACCGTGGTTTACAGAGGTCATGGAGCTGCTCAGAGAAGATCCAATTTAACTGGAGGTCACAGAAAGATTCCTCACACAACACCAGGGTTGCACCATTCATCCAAACCCGTCAGCGCTGAATCTTCACGGGTGGAGACTATAACAACGAACCTCGTGAAAGCCGGCTACAGGGAGAGGGTGGCAAAGCGGATCACCGGAAGCGCAAAATTATAATGCTAAAAGGCGAAAATAGTTCGATTGGTGTAAAGCTAACGATTGTGACCCCTGCCAACCACACATCACTAAATTGGCATCCTTATTCGAAGAACTCTTCAACCAAGGATTGTACCCGAGCGCCATCAAAGGCTATAGGTCGTCTATACACTCGGTCCTCACGTGCGTAGGGGGTGGATCGACGGAGACCAGCGGGGTGATTACGAAGCTCATGGCGGCCTCTGACATCGCAAGACTGAGACAGGTTAAACTCTTTCCCAGATGGAATCTTCCACTTGTCCTCCAGGGTCTTACGGGGCCACCATATGAACCGGCAAAGGCAGCTTCGATGTTGTGTCTGTCACAGAAGACTGTTTTTTTGGTGGCTCTCGCATAAGCGGCAAGGCAAAGCGAACTGGCAGCCTTCTCACGAGACAACGGCCACGTTCGTTTTACAACAGACTGGTCGGAGGTCTCGACATTCCCAGCACATTTCCGTGCAAAGAATTACAAGTTGGGAATGAAACCAAAACCTGTGTCCATAAAAGCACTGGGAATGGTCGTGGATCGCAATGATGAAGAGAGGCTACAGTGTCCTGTCCGAGCCCCGAGGTGCTACTTGGGTAAGACTGCGCGAGTGGTATCAGAAACCACTGATGGGACGAGAGAACTGCCACTTGCACCCCTGTTCCTTGACGTAAACAGAGTCAGAGATGAAGTGTTGACGACAGAAGTGACGCCATTCAAGATGGGAAAATGGTTGTGTGCAGTCATTCGTAGGGCATACGAAAATGGCCCAAATCATGTGGACTTACCATCCGAGGTAAGGGCTCATGAGCCCCGAGCGCTGGCAGCATCCTGGGCCTATGGATGTGGGACACCTCTGGACGAGGTGGTATCCGCATGTGCCTGGAACAATAGAAACACTTTTATTAGCCACTACCTCTGCGACACTAGCGGATCTTCTGGGATCGAAGTTGTGAAGAAACACATGGTGACAGGCCAGGTGTTCGGAGGACATTGAAGGTAGCCCGGTGTGAGTGGGTCATCATACTGGCGAGATGGTCCGTCATTATGGTGGGAGAGCTGCATTCGGCAAGATGGTCATTCCTTCTGGCGAGGTGAACATGCGTTCTGGGGGAGTTGGCCATGCTCGGACACACAAGACAGGCTTAGGAGACGTCCATCTAATAGGTGGGTACGGCTGACTAATGTTGTATCTTCTAATTAGTGTTATGTGTTCAAAAATAAATAAATAAATGAAAATCAAACGATCTCTCCTGGGTCCAGTGGTGTTAAATGCCCACCGCCTGAATGACAAATTCAGCATAATTACTGAAGGTAAGTATTTGCAGGTAGTAACAAATGGTAATTTTAAAGGGTAAAATTAGTTTTTACTAGCCTACAGTGGTGCCTATCCCCCCCCCCCGGTCCAGTGAGTAGTTACCCCCCCCCCCAAGTTTAAAAATGGTACTCCTATATTTCCGACTTGGACCAGTAAGTGGGGTGTCAGCCTCCCTCTCCCACACATACACACTTTCAGCCATGTTATTTTTGCACGCTTTATTTCTATTCAGTCATAACAGCAGGGTGCTGCGACAGCATCTACTGTTCTGTTTCGTTTTCAATTAATATTTAACCGTACATAAAATTATAAACTAAAACCTACTTTCTTAGGGATCAGTCATTACTTATTTAACCATATTTGCAGTACTGGTACTAATAGCTTCAAAACCTTGTAAACACTCACGTGATGGGGCAGAAGTGAAGCATTTTTAGATATTTTGACTGCTGAAAGTGCCATTTTTGAGGTCCAAAAATTATTTTTTCCACCAGTTGGTCAGTGTGTTTTTGATCCCCCCCCCCCTGACGGGACCTGAAAAATTTGTGACCCCCCCCCCTCGAGAGGGCCAAAAAACTTCATGGTGGCCCCCGCTGTGATAAATAATGACAGGTCTCTTATTGTATTTTTCTAGATTTATGTGTTGTGTTGACTGTTGACGGGTTGCGTTGTGTTGTGGTGACTGGTGGCGTGTTGTTGTTACATAATAACTACCTCGATATTCCCCCCCCCCCCTAAAATGCCAGTGAGGAGTTGCTCCTCATTGACACCCCCCCCCCTCCTCTAGGCATCTCTGCTAGCCTAAAATATTTACCCTCAGTAAGGATCCGCCCGCCACCCCGCTATCACTGAACAGGTGAGTTCAAGAAGTGATGGAGGTAGAGGTCACCAGCCTGGGAAGGTGGAGTGGCGCACCTGGCGGGAGAGGAGGGAAGTTACAGGAAAAATTTTTAATCCTAAAATGAGCAGCGAAAGGGTAAAATAGTAATTTTAAGCATAATTACTGAAGGTAAGTATTTTAGGCTAGTAAAAACTAATTTTACCCTTTAAAATTATCTTTTTTTGTGGACCACCTGTACATTGTGGAAAACTCAACTCCGATCTTGAGGTTCCTTGAAAATAATCTCTCGAATTCCAGCTTTGAACTTAAGTAATTCCACTATGACGCGGAAATCCAAAAATTTACAAAATACTTCTCAATATTTTGTACACTTTTGGACTTGAGCGTCATCATGGAAGCATTTTATTGTTCGAACATCCAAAGTAACATGGTGAGTTTTTTCATGAATAAGTAATTTATATATATACATACACTGACTTTGCTAGCATACATCTTGAGCAGGCAATGCTTCGCGTGCCTCTTCTCCTTCTCACAACATGCAACATGGGAAATGCTGCACACACAACGACAGTTAGCACCATCTGGGTAAAAGGCAATGCTCCGTTCTCCACAATATGCTTCAATTTTGCTTTTTCAAATATGGCTGAGTTTATGTAGGTGATAACACAAGAAAAGTGTCTACTTTTTTTTGCTAACTGAAATCTAACGGTCATGTAAATGAATAGCTTCGAGCAACAAAAATAAATCTTCATGGCAAAAATCATTTGTTTCCCATTTATTTCACATAGATGAAAAAGGAAAACCCAAAGAAAAGGGAAAAGAAGAAACTAGTTCACTCTTTCAACGTCAAAGGGTAGATCTGCTGCTCGCAGAACTAACAAAAAAATATCCACCCAAGTATCCAACTCCTCCACAACCACCACCAACTGAGAAGCCAGTTGCTCCTCCAACAGGTAATGCATCACAATTCTACAATGAGAATTATATAGACAGGTTAAATCTAAAAGTAACACGTAACACAATGCACAAATTCTTTGCTGGTGAAAGAAATATTATTCATAAACTTAAGTTATTTGCTATTTTTTTAATGAAAGTGGTAATGTAAGACATATTTCCCATATGGAGTTGTTGCGGGGGGGGGGGGGGGGTAAGCGTAGGTTCGGTTTTTTTTTTTTGGAGGGGGGTAGCAAAGCGACAACAAGACAACGATCAGAAAATAAGGGTACCATTTGTCACAGTGGTATTGGAAAGACATTGTGTTGAAACGAAGTACACATTACCACCAATGGTCAGCTTCCCCTTCTCCAAGCTGACCAAGTCCCAGACTGATAGATACCCTGAAACTTAATCCGGTCATGAAAGGGTTAAGGATACGTTTTGCTTGCCCCCTGTTAATGTGTAGGCTGTTCCAAAACTGGTATCTGAACGACATGATACATTTTCATCCGATACTACCCTTTTTTTTTTTTAATTCAAGTTGACCTATCGTTTAATACTTGTGTAGTCATTTTTTTGTAAACTTGTGACCAATTTTCAAGTCTTTTTTTTTTTAACCAAAAAATCTGATGAAAACTCCTTATCCGGTCTTCTACAATATTGCAAACAAGATTCTGGTTTAGTTTCCTTTGTTGTAATTGCAAATTACTTTTTAGGCATGAACAGATGAATTCTCTGTCTTTCTACTTTTACTTTATTGCATACTTCACTCACACATTTTTGTCCTCCCTCAGTCTTCTTTACTCCACCATATGGCACAGTGAATTACTGATGTTTGTGTTGGCGCGTCCTTGTTTGAATTCTGTACACCAAAGTGATCATAATGGTGAGAATTAAGTTTGCTCACTTTTCATTTAACTTTTGGAGGAGTTGGTACGTGCAAATTCACATTATGTTTAAACAGGACGGAAAGCTAAAACAGCCGTGTCAGTGTGGCTGAGCGATACAGCTTCGGCCTTTGATCGCAAAGGTCTAGGATTTAATTCAAGCTCAGGCAGTCTGACATTTAAGTCCAAAAGGCAACGGAAATGGGTTTGCATCGGTGTTTAATCACATTATGTTCTTAGGTGTTATTGTTGTTGCTGTAAAACTAAAGTTTTGTAATTGTATCTTCTTTCAGAGGAAGTGGTGCAAGTTAAACAAGAACCCAAAACTGAAATTAAGCAGGAAATTGTTGATGGCCCTTCTCCCACTGCTGCTCCTAACAATAACAACACCAGCAATAACAATAACACCAACACTGTGAATACCGGTAGTACTAATAACAATAATACTAATAACACCAATACGAATAACAATAATTCTGCTCAGCAACAACCACCTGCAGCTCCAACCGGAACTAGAATAAGTAATTGTAAACCGCCACCAGAGAAACGACCAAGATAATCCGCATCCGATGTTTGTGTGAACAATCAAGAAAAAGGACTTAAAAAGTAAAACACAATACGGGTAATCGTAGAAAAAACTTAACGCACTCTCCACCAAATTAAATCAACAACTAGTCACTCTACTTAAATTTTGGGGTAATTACCGGTCCTCTTCCGAAGAAGTACTTCCAGCACAATTGACAGTTCATTACATGCTGAAATGTTATTCCATTTTTGTGTTGCTGACCTCTTGCATCAGTAGTTCAGTGATGCAAGAGGTAGATTTAAAAATGAAGTAGGATTGCCGCATGTAACTGTCAATTGGTGCTGGGAGCGCTTCGGAGGAAGGGGAATCGGTATAATTCCCGAAAATTTAAGTAGACTGACTAATTGTTGGTTTAATTTGGTGTGTGTGTGTGTTACAATGTCTTTTATCAACCACTGTCATCGTCGTTTGGCCGTATTTTCAACACAATAATATTGCTGCAGTTTGAAGGACACCTTTTGCATCACCAAACTTCTAATGAAGTTACTGCTAACTAATTTATAGTTGAATGGGTAAATAAAATGTTTTTAAACCAAAAGTCTTGAGCCTGAATTTACACAATTACGTGAACTACTGCGTCCACTGATTATCATCCCACTTTTTTTTTTAACTATCTCGTTGCCTTCAATATTGATTTGGACATTTGTCGTTGTGTTTACTGGATGCATAAGTTTTGGGAGGTATAAATTAAACTGTATGTACAATATATACAGGGTTCAGACATTTTTTTAACATTTTTTTAATTCTCAATTTCTTTCTCAATTTAATTCTAAGTGCATTCAAGGGTTGGGGAAACAAATAGTAGATAACGTTTTTATTAATATTTGTACGAAAATATTCCAACATCCCAGAAAATAGCTGTTTAGACCAGTGTTTCTCAAACTGTTGGTCGCGACCCCAGTGGGGTCGTGAATAGGTTGTTAATGTCAGTACCAGCTATTGAAATGCTAGAGTTGAGATATCATTCGTCATAATTTTATTTTTCGAGAAGTTGTTACCTCAGATGATTTTGAGGCGTCAGGCTTCGAGTAACAAAACAATCCATTTTTATCTGCATCGAAATAGTACAGCAGAATTTATATCGAGGCTGACAGTCTATTGATGATGCCGCCATATTCTGTGCAGGCAGGGAAAGTATGTGTAATCTCTGGACTGGAGCACAGGCATAATAATATTAAGACAATATGAACATAACGAAACGGACAGTGTCATTTTTTTTCATACTGCTTTCTCAATTGAAGCAATATTTTTTCACTCGTTGAACTATCTTCAGACTCAACATTGAAACTTCAGTTCAAATCAAAGGAAAGGTAAGAATTCTGTGCTTTACAAATAAAAGTACAATGATTGGGCACGACGTACCATTGATGCACTTGTTCTATTTGCCTCTTCTTACCTATGTGTTCCGGGGTTTTCCTATTAAGTGGGACTGAAGATAAAGGTTCGTAACCGACTGATGACTGTGGAAAATGAGCTAAGATTAAAATTAACAAATGTTATACCAAATTTGGAGCAGTTGTGCTCAGAAAAACAAACACATTGCTCAAACAAAAAATAGTAAATTTTTCTGTTCCCCATCTATAATTACAATGCGTCACATTTCTGATACTTACCAATGTGGATGGGTCACGACCAGTCTCAAGTGGTCAAATTTTGAAGTATGGGGTCGAGGTTTAAAAAAGTTTGAGAAACATTGGTTTAGACGCATTTTCATCACAGATATTGGCACTAGCCTAAGATTTGATTTGTTGAAGTTATGTGTAAAATACTTGAATACATTAGAGCACAACTTAAAATATTTTCTATAACCTAGAATTTTGTTTCTGATAAGCCAATTCAATAAAACTTACAGATCAGACACAAAGGCATTTTTTAAATTTCCCTGTCTTTTCTCCGATTTTCAAATATTTTTGTTTTCCCCGAGATTTTCCCTGATATGTCCAGGTTCTCCAGGTTTTGTGTGAACCCTAATATATATATATATATATATAAAATCCTTAACTAGGCTACTGGGATCGAACAATTTAGGTGCATGAGACTACTTCTTCGCGATCTATAATTTAGGTGCACAGAAATATGCAACCGCATTAACCAGCCAACAAAAAATTGTAAAACTGTTTTGATAACAATTTAAGTGCAAGAGAACACACAGCACATTATTAACCAAGGAAAATTTGGTAGTTGAGACAAAAAGAGAGAGGTCAGGGAACGAAACAATCTGTAACAAATAGGGAACAAAACAATTGCTCAGTGCCTGGCTGTAACAATACAAGAAAGGGAGGAGTGAGTGAGGCAAACACAAATCAACCTTTGTAAGCCAGTTAGAAAGTTTGGTGAAGCAGAAACATACACATGAGCGGCCAAAGTGTAACGGTGCATACAATACCACAGGGGTGCAGAAAATTCTTACTGGGCAAAATTTCCCACAGATTTTTCAAATTTCCACAGCCTTTTACTGTGTAGTCAAGCCATTTTTTTAGTGAATTTCCTCGGTTCTCTGAAATTTCCCGCGAACCTCGTTCTAGCATATTCTGCACCCCTGCAATACCACCCGTGGGGCTTGAGCTAGTTAAATTATAAATTGAAATGAACCAACCCACTGCTTGACAAAATAATAGTCGTAGACTTTGAACGTGAGATCAATTCCTGTCAGTTGTGGTTCAAAGTCTACGACTGTATACACATCACTCCTTTGAAGGGCCGAACCAATCGGAACTTTGCGGTCTCTTTTTATCAGTTTTGGTTTTCAATACGATATCACTTCTTTTTTAAAATTGTGATTTGGACACAACTCAACGAGCCTGCAGATGTGTAAAGTGCCACGTCAACAATAGCTTGAGTGGCAAGTTTTCTGATACTTTTAATTTCATATAACCACTTGGAGAGGCCGAACCATTCTCAACTTAGTTGCCTCTTTATCAGTTATTGGTTTTGTTTTAATTGGTTTTTATTTAGTTCATATCACTTCGTTGTGAGGGCGAGCCATTCTCAACTTGGTGGCCCCTCTACCTTTTTTGGCTTTATTTTGACATTTTGTTTGTATTTCGTAAATTGGACATGGTTATAACAATACTTTCGTACTTAACGTGCCATCCCCGTTACATCCCCAGGCTGTAATCCAGAAAAGGTATGCAGTTCGTATCATACTGCAGCCTTCCATCAAATTTCGTTGCGGTTAGCCTTCCCGGTATTGGTGATTAAGCGGGCTAGAATTAGAAACTAGAAACACGTTTGGAACATTATTGAGGGTCAAATTTTGCATTGAAAGCGTACAGGGCATTAGGCTTATACTCTGTCATAGCTGCCATGGGTTTGCTTAATCAGCTGACAACGAGTTTCGTGGAGTTTCAATCTGCTTTGAAATAGTGCTGAAGCTCATTTTGCAACAAGATTACAGACGTACAGCGTTCAAAACATGATCATGCCAATCAGCGTGATCATTCACATCGTTCTAATCATGGCAGTATGAAGCGCCAGGCGCAAAATTGTTGGTCTATTTGAACTATTGCAGTGGTTAGGTGTAGGACTGTCACTTAGAAATCCATAGTTTGCTAGGCCTCACTATGGACCACTACTACAGTTCATGAACAAAACTACTGCAAAAGGCATATTTGATTAAATACCTGGTTCATTCACTTGATAAATCTTGTACAGCAGTTGGATGGCTTTCACAGCTTACATATACAGCAAAGATTCGCAGCAAGAAAAGTACTGCACCAAGTAAACACTGAATACTGTTCAGCACGTTTTTACCATGTTAAATCCTATAGACTTATTGCTCATGGCTACACAGCTGAATGTTTACACACGAATGCATGGTGATCTGAACACGTTACGTGATGGTTACGCAACAATGCGAACATCCATGGTTTGTTAATAACCAAATAAATAAAAATGCTTTATGGTCTTATGTTTTAGTAACAATGAACTACAGAGATTTCTACATGACAAAATGTGAACGAAGAAAGCAAACGAGAAAATTCTCAATTTGGCTGGTGCAATGGCTGATTGAGCGAGCAAATCCAGCTACATTGCATAGATTAATACTGCATCGGTAGGAGCATCCTCAGTAGGAGCATCTGAAGAGGGACGCATTAAGAGTGAAGCGAATGAAAATCGGCTTTTGCTAGATAGTGTGTGCAAAATTAGGATTGAAGAAACTTACACATGTGAAACGTGGACTTAAACAATAAACCAAACGCGTCAGTTTAGCTGATGTAACAGCTAATTGGGGAATGGCAAATGAGAAAATTTAAAGACTGAAAACCAAAATTGGTATAAAAAAAAAAAGAACCTGCTAAGTTTTCAAAAAGGCCCAGCCTTTGCAGGTAGTGACACCACTCCATCAGGGTTAATCCTATTAGCCAAGTTAACCGTGCCAAATAATACTTTGGACATTAAATGAAAACTGTCTGTGCGATTAACTGGCTAATAGAATTAATCTTGGTGTCCTATTCCACGTTAGATTATATCTCTTTCTTCAAGGGCCGACCTTTTTTGGAAATGTGGCGACGTCTAGTATACCAGTTTTGGTTGGATACACATATGAATCAATAGGTAGGGCAACCAAATTAAAACTGAAAATTTGAAAGCAACTCAAATACACAAAAAAACCGATGGTTCGGGAACTTGCAAATGACAGGAATGAAAATGCAAAAGAATAATAATTTATTCTTGAAAGACAAACCAACTGATTGGTCTATTGGATTCCCTGCAGCAACTATGTAGGGGAAACAAAAAGACAAATTTGTGTGAGAATCAAAGTGCACATGAAAGCAAATGTGTAGGAAGATAGAAAGCACGAGGTAGCCATGCATCACATTTTACACCAACTGGCAGTAAATTGAGGTCACGCTCAAGTCAGAAACACCTCCGAGCCTTGGAATCAATACATCATTACAGAGAGCAATCAATTTGACTAAGGAATATACAGGAGCCAGCCTACAAACCAATTGGAAGAATGATGACACCAAATTTGAGCAAAACACTGGAAACCAAATGGTACAGTTTTCTTCCCAAGGCCCCTGTTATGGGACTCCAATGTTAACCAAACAATGGATGTGAGAACACTCCCCAACACGGCCACAATGCTAAAAAGTTTAAATGAGTAAAACTGTGGTAGTGTAAAGGAGCAAGTCTCTTTCGCTGTAGACTGAAGAAGCGAAGTTGAAAGGTTTCCGAAAATTTGCAAGTTATTGCAGTTTTTGCTATCAACTTGAACAATTTTGGTGCTGCGTTTTGACTGTGGGTAATTTTAATTATCAACTTAAATGTAAACAAACAATTTATTGGTAAACTGGGTGACAAGTCGTTTTTTGTAACCTCCAAGGTTGTTGAAGTAATGTACCACGAGAATTAAATCACAAGCGTATGTATAGACGCTTTTATAGAACGTCTTTCTTCATAATGCTTCCTTCGTTCAGTAACCAACCGTAGAATTAAATTTTAATTTTTTTGATGACAGTTACGGTTTTTAAATTCTGGGTCTTTTTGTGCTTCACGAATTGTTGCCCTATACTTGCAGACATGAGCATATCAATAGAAGATATTTTTACAATCGCATGTTTTACAAGTGAAACAGTAGCGTGCCATGTACTTATCCGGCCGGCAGTGAACATGACGGACCAACACTACCACAGCATGTTTCTGGTGGTTCAGAGCAACCTTAGTGCCCCATTCAAACTTTCAACTTGGTTGTGGCTAGCATTCTGTGTTAAAAGTCAGTCCCTCATGCACAGATTATAATTAGCTTCGCCAGCTTATGAGTAAAGAGATAAAATTAGAGGACATATGCAATATATACACCAAAACTTGTAACAAAATAGACTTTTATTTTCACCATATGGCACCAGAAGTAAACGGACACTAGTCAACTAGTCATAATGTAACAACGCTAATAAACAGTACAAGCTGATAATTCATTAACACACACACACAAAAAAAACGTGCAATAGTACACCCAATATAAACCCGTAAGCAAATGGAATGTAAAATTCGTTCAATACGCTTCATAAACTGATCCTGCATTAAATTGGTTAATGCAGAAGCCACGATTTATACGTTACGGCAACCATGTCCCAACCACAGTGAGCTTTGAATGGAAAAACAGTTTAGCCAGTTAACGACTAATTATCCAAATGAGATAAGTATTAGGGGATTCTGCTGATGAACTACAAGTAACTAAGAAATTTGTAAGCTGAATTGAATTTACTGCCTCGAAGACTGTCACACTGCAAGTCTTTTTTCTGTAACGGTTCAAGTTGTACACTAATTAACTAAAGCTATCACATGTAGCATAGCAATCAGCCACTACACATATTTACTAATTTGACACGAATCCGAACTACAGACAAAACTACTCCTTTACGATGTTTCATAGATGGTTTGATGTGGAAGGCTGTTTCGAACCGAACCCTGTTCGGGCTTTCAAAAATACTGCACTGAACGTACTTCCACTTCTGATTGATGGATTTTGATGTTTGACTACAGCATTTCGAAGGTTTATTTTGCCAGCTTTCGGATAGTCTAAACCATAAGACCTAGCTCTAACCATTCGCTTCAGCCTTAGTGAGGTGCATCACAAATTATCATGCAAAGATGATTTTATTTCTTTGTATTGGTAGATGAGAGGAAGATTTGTTTCCTCTCAGCTACACTGGGGTAAATCTCGCCTAGAATCATTAAGAAAACAAGCCATTTGCCACCCCAGCTTAACTTCACTATACATCATGAGGTTGAAAAAAAAGTGGTGTGCAATGAAGTTCACAGTGGTTGCAACGACTGTTTTAAGTTTACTGTATCTTCTAAAGGTTTGGACCGATTTCCATTATGTATTCTTTGTTGACGTTAATCTTCATCTCTACATGTTCGCGTTAATTCTTTAAACCATATCCCTATCGGAAAACAAAAACGAACTCGTTCAACTGAACCAAATTCAAAACAACAAAGGAACATGAATAAGCTTTCCTATACGGTTTTAGATACCACAATGTTGTTGAAGTGTTAAGCCCACGTGAAACCTTACTGCCACCCACAACCATTGCAGCCACCAAAAAGATACATAGGAAAATATTATAAATTGGGAAGTAACAGTTATCTAATGTATTATTACGTCACTTTTCAATACAATGCAGATTAAATTAGTGCCCTACTTTTAAATATTTTGTAGCCTAAATATAGAAATAATATAAACCTGATTTGTTGTGTAGTGTTTAGATTACAGTAATGTACTGAGTAATATATTCAATTGGTTAAATTTAAAACCATGTAGCTTGGAGTTAATGAGAATCAGCTACACACGTAGTCATACAAACCTCATATAATCCCCTCCTTTTATTTTTTGTATTCATTTTTCAGTTTTCTTGCAGTCAAGTTGTTTCCTTTCAACCCATCAAACTATTGATGATACTTACTATTAGTTTTCTTACTGTTTTTCAGTGATGCTGTTAAGCAAAGGAACAGACAGCGATCCGCTTACCTGCTTGTTCAAATGTAAAAGCTGTAAAAAAAAAAAAACATTTGAAACATTTCGTTTTGGGTTGCAATGGTAGGGGACAGCAGAAAGGCTTCATGTGGACTTAACACTTCAGCAACATTGTGGCATCTGAAATCTTACAGAAAAGCTTATTCGTGTTCCTTTGCTGTTCCTTTGCTTCGGTTCAGTTAAACGTAACCTTAAACATCATAGTTTGTATTTGTTTTCCATTTTGTGATACCAATTGCATACCATGTAATTTTTAGGCACAGATAAATGTGAGATTTCCTTGTGTGCTATTTGGTCTGTTCACATTTTCATACAGTTGTATTCGTATTCATTCGTTGCTTTTGCTTAGCTTAGTACAGATTGTTTTCTTTTCTTTTGACTCTTCGTGTCCAATGTAACGATGTTTGCCTTCACGTTGCATTAAAGTACTCGCAACGTCAATAGTGTTGCCTGAATGAAATTATTGTCTTTACTTTGGCACATTATGTTGGTTTAGTCTGTGGAGAGTGTTGTATGGACTATCCAAAAGCAACTGAAGGACATTGTTGGCCATCTAAACATCTTTAAAACAATATACAAATATATGATTGTTCAGATCCCCGTAACACTGGAATGGCACAACCAATTGGAATAGCTATGAGAAGAAAGGCACATCAGCAGAACTGGCTCTGTAAAATGAGCTAAGAACCAGTTTTCTAGGGCAAATGATTTAGTTTGTGGAGAGTGCCACATACGCGTCCAAAGAAGTCCACCACTATCAAGCCAAAAATGAAATCATAATTCCATGTAGCGTCCAGATCTCCAATGTGACAAATTGAATATTAACAAATTGGTACACATACCGATCAAGTCCAACAAAGGTTATACAGTACACACCCTTTATAACAAACAACCTAGTGCACCAAAAAATGGTTCTTTATACAAAAGGTTTTTTTTTTATACAAATGGTTCTTAACACAAAAGGTTTCTTTACAGCCAAACTGCGATTGAAGTGATTTCAAAATGTCTTACACAGAGTGTAAAAACTAGAGAATAAAATGTACATGATGATTTTTAGTATGTGAAAAGACCTTCACAACACTGTAAAGGGTTGTAAAGGTCAACAATTTTGGGAAAAATTCCGGAAAAGATTACTGATCACTTTTACAATCACGACAACGGCTTTGTCCAGAGAAAATTCGTTAACTTGCTGTTAGCTTCTTCAAGCCTCAAGGATATAGCTCTAACTTACTACCGCTTTCACTCCTGCTTGTCTAACTAGCGTAGACCCCTCAGCCGCCGCCGGAAATACGTTAGCCGCATTTTTGTTCAGCTGGCCGTTAACCAGCCGCCGCCAAAAAATATGCTAGTCAGCCGTAATGTAATTTTTATTTGGGTAAATTTCACACTCGCTAGAATCGGTTTCAATTTTGTGAACAGGTGAATGTATTTCGAATCTTCTAAATCCGAATCTGTAGTAAAAACTTGGTACTCGCCATTCGTGGAATCGTGCGAGCGATCACACAGGACAGAACTGAATGTCTCTCTCCTGCGGCTTGATCTGGTCACGTCACTACAACTCCCTGCTAGCAGGGCACACAGTCGACAATACATCCACCTGTAGAAATGGGAACCAGGAGTATCCCTTCCGCATGACCACTTTAAATGATTTTAACAATTTTAAAATGTTTATGTTACATGATGCAAAATATGTCGTCTTTTTTGGTTCTTTTTTTTTTGCAACCAAGTTTGCCTGAACAGTAACTTTGCCTAGTCGAATTTTGACATCATGAGCAGTTTTCCGAGGTTAAAAAATCAAATTACTGCAATGAAAATAGGTCTATCCGAAGCCTAATTTAATTATCTTTCATATAGGTACTGGTCTCATCTTTGTAGGTGCTTTAGTTCAAGAGGAGAAGCAATGCATGCTCGAACATGGTACGTTTTGAAGGATGTCGATTCCGTATTTACAAGTTGTTTGCAGAAAACTAAAAAATGTGTTTGATTTTAACTTTGCATATAATTGTGCAGAAAACTAGAAAAAGTGGTTTGATTTTAACTTTGCATATAATTGTGTCATTTGAATTAATTCCTTTACCAATATAACTTATAATTCACAGCATATTTAATTTGTTGTGTTAAATATGGTGTATATACTTAGAAACATACTGTGGCATACAACTAAAATCTGCATACACAAACGCTTTAGCCTAAATAAATTTTATATTGCTCTCATTTTAATGTAGGAAATACCAAAATTTGTGTAGGCTGAGCCGATAGTCGCCAAAATTGTATCAAGCCAACAGCAGCCGAAAAAATAGTCAGCCAAGATCAGCCAGCCGAAAATTGGCCGAATATTTTCATTAGCCAGTCCAATAACTTAAAATTAAACGGCTGAGGGGTTTAAACTAGCGCACCTGAATTTGGCTGGCTACGTTGCCTCCTGTATGTGTTGCGGGCCTCAATCGTTCGTTCCAATTCTCCATTGGCAATGAAGTTCTTCATGTGGAGCTGTTCCTTACACAAGTGTTTCATCATAAACGGAAGGTGGGGGCCAGCCAAATAGGTAATAATTGTTGTTTATAGGAAATCATTCCTTATTTGGAGGTTCGTTATGTTCTACTGTATATACCAAATCTGAGTAGAAAATATTGAAGAATGACATATTAAGCATCAAAATTTGGACCTTAGGTGACCTAGGTCAAACCTTTACTAATAGTTAATATTTACGTACATAACATTTCGATGACCTTGAAATTGGTAATCAAGGTCAGCTTTAACTTTGCCAGACAGCCTTAATCGAATTTATATAATGTTGTAACTAAGGCTTGAAATTCCATGGGAGTTATTCATCTGCTTTCATTGAGATGAATGACTCTGTACGAATGTCATATAAATTTTATAGTATTATAAATTCATGACAGTGAAGTATACACTATATAAACATGAAACCAACAAGATTTGCTTTATGTCCAGGCCTTTGATGTGTTTGAATGCCAAACCTCTTAATGACCTCGCAAATAAACGTTAATTATAACTGAGCAGCTTCCTACGAACAAAGTTAGAAATGAATCTGCTTTACACCTTGTCCTGGAATGGCAACAATATGACGCTTTTATTTGAACACCATTTTGTAAAGATGTGCGATGTAAAATGAACGGTTGTCCCACGCTTACTTCAGCCTATTTTTTAATTTGTAAAATGCGGAGTCTTTGTTTGACAGTAGGTTTGTTGGGGTGTCCAATTCTTCAACTTGACCATGGGACATGACCAAAATTCTATCACAGTGCATGACTGTATCGATGCGGTGAGCTATTGTTAACACAGTATGGTTGGCAAATGACGATCGAATTGTTCGTTGGATAATGCGGTCCGTTTCAATGTCGACGTTGGCCGTACCTTCATCAATGCATAGAACCTAGAACAAGATGATCCTTTTACTGGAAAGTTGCTCTAAATACCTTTAGTTTTTTTGTTTTTTTTAATAAATAATATACAACACAACATTCAGGCTAAGAAGTGAAGAGAGCCTTGCAAAAATAACTCGAACCAAATAATAATTAACCTTGCAGGTAAAATGTAAAAATCAATTACTTGGGTTTTATGAAAATAAATTAACACTTTACCAAATGTTCTCATATACTCCGCTGGTCTTATAGGGACTAGAAGCAAATGTTCGGTGATTTTTATCGGAGTTTTTTCCCACAACCTTCCACCTTCATCAGATTGTGGGCAAAAGCCAACAGTTAAAAACCACTGAAAATTTGCATCTACTCCAGCGGAGTGCACGAGAACATTTGGCAAAGCGTTTATTTATAGCCAAAATTTGTAAAAGCCACAGTAAACAAAACCAGACACCATGAACTTGTCTGTTTTTAACAATTACTTGCATCTCTTTTTTTGCATCTCTTTTTTGCATCTCTTTTTTTGAAGAGACAATAACGCTTACGCCAACTTAAAGTTTCAGATTGCTTCTGTACTGCGCATTTTCGGCAGGATTCACTATAGTTTTTCAACTAAGTCTTCCGTCTTCATCAGGCACAGTTGGCCACACTACACGTTTTTCAAATCTTAGTGATGTTATGTTAGTGTGCTAATCAACCAGTGCCTATTGAAGGCGGAAGACTTAGTTGCAAAACTATAGTGAATCCTGCCGAAAATTCGCAGTACAGAAGCAATCTGAAACTTCAAGTTGGCGTAAGCGTTACTGTTTCTTCAAAATTCGTACGTCAAGCCAAGTAAAATGAACCTGTCGGCATTCGGAGATTGCATCTCAACAAATGATATGTATGGAAGCCATGTTTTGGCATGGAAGTTATCAGTGGAAAAGCTAAAATGGTATCTGACTTGAGAGGGTTGAGAAATGGACTCAAAACACAAACATTAAGGGTAAAAAAATAATTGAAAAATAAAATAAAAAACTCAACACCTGCTCCAGTTTTTAAGGCCCAAGGCCTGAAAACCAACTTTGTTTTTTAGTGGTCTAGAGTACCAACCTTGAGTAGTTAAACTTTGTTTGGTGCACGGAAATAATCTTGAGAAATTTGGATGCTACGAAAGAGACATTTAAAATCGCCAATGTCATGCTGCCACAGAGTCACCAATTCTCACTAGTTCTTGTTGGTCATGTTTACTACAATGCTCACAGTTCAGTTTTGCATGACGAGAGCCAACACTTGGGCTCTCAAGCCCTTAGCTTTTATATGCACAAGGGCTAACCAATCAAGAGTACAGTTTGCTAGACTAACCTAGTTCTTGGCTGCAGTCTTCACCAACATTTGGACTAGCTATCCTGCAAAACCAAAAGTCAACTTGCCAACTAACAATAACAGAGTCCCCCAGGGCAGTCCATTGTCAAGCCAACAAACAGCGGACAATCCCTTTCCCGCCAGTGTAGCACTGAACAGACAGAGTAACAAAGGGGTTTGTTGCACGAGGTGAACCATTGTCAGTTACAATACAAAGTCATATCTATGGAAGGCGGCTACTGTTTTGTTCGCTAGTTTCTTATAATGCAAACCTGCTATTATTTCTTACAAAAGGCTCTACCACCAAACAACTGATAAACAAATCAAGGGCCATATGAACAAATCATATGTGACTTTATATGAAAAGTCTAGTATTTAATTCTGCCACAAATTTAGTGGTGGCCGTCATCAGTGGGCAACTAAGAAGGCAAAGAATAGGCTACAGAAGTTGCACTCCTTCCTCCAGCATTTTTTATGTCTTATAGAGTTCTATGCAGATACTAGTGCGGATTTTACTGGAAAGTGCCTTATTTTATAGTTTAGTTTAGTTTTTGTTACGATACAACGTATGTAGCCTAAAGGTGAAACCATAGGCATCGACCCTTCGTTTGTTCATCACATTTGCCTCCGCATCTGCCTGCAGCAAAACCAAATGCCCACTTTTGGCTGAACAAGTACATACCAAACCAGTGAAGCTTAAAAGTACAGTGAAGGAAAATCTGGAGTTGCCTCAGTAGTAAAAATTGCCCAAATTTGGGAAAATCTGTAGTGTAACTGAAGCAATTAGCTTGGTTAGGTTGATATGCAGGATATTGGTTTCTAATGACCCCAACCGTATTGAATTTGGTGCAGTAGCCTTTTATTCGATGTTAAGTTAAGCGCATGTGGAAGTCGATATTTTTTGGTGCTTTTCGTATGATGGCAAGATCACTCATAAAAATATTCTTTTTTACTTGGAAATCTTTAAGTTTTTTTGTTTTTTTACAAACGTGGGCTCAAAAGAAAGCTAAGATTATTCAGTTAACCCTGACAAAAAAAAATTGTATATTCCTGCATACGAAATAGTCCAGATTCTGTCGAAAGGTTGAACCTTAGGATATTTTTTCTCTTCGTTGTGACATTAAATTTTTTTTAACTATAGGTTGGTGCAATTAACTTTTAAAAAATGCTAGGTATTTTAGTATCTTTTCAGCAGTTTCTGGTGGGGTAACCATTCACTGTCATTTTACTATAAATTGAAGTGAAAAAGTATACTGTTTTCAATAGGTTTTCAGCAATTGCTTAGGCAGAATTAGGGTTTTCCTTCTCCTGGATTCTGCCACTACTGGGTGAAAACAACTCCACTCAAAATGACTCATAATTCTCAAGAAGCTTCTTAACAAATACAGCTACACAGATTTTAAAAATCTGTTTAAAAATAATGAAATCCCTTCATCCATTTAAATTTTCCCACCTCTGAACAGAAATTCAAGAGCCAGAAACTTGAGCACATGGATTGTAAAACGTATAGTCAACAAAACTTGGAAAAAATCCGGAAAAAAAATTACCGGACACCTTCACAATCAAGACAACAGTTTTATCCAGCAAATTTTCGATAGCTTGAGCTGCTATCTTCTTCGGCCTCACGGTTATAGCACAGATTTTCTACATTTTCCACTCAAGTTCGACGAACTATCGCATTTAAATTTGGCTGGCAATGTTGCCTCCTGTATTTGTGTTGCAGGCCTGGATCGTTCGTTCCTATTCCCCACTGACAACGAAGTCGACCTGCCAAATTGTTGCTCACTAAATGCTTCACTCTAGGAAATGAAGGGCCTTGAATGTTCATCAGTTGCACATTTTTCTTCTCATGCTCTTGAATTGCAATAGATTCAAGACACCCAAGATGTGGATCTCTCGTGGAATTTGACCTAATCAGTATCTTCGTCTGCTTCCAGTCAATCTCGTGCTCAGTTGCCATGCAGTGGACTGCTATGCCGTTATCTTCAACTTTATTACGAACATTTCTCATTTGTTGGGCCACCTTGTTCTTATCCCTTTCCTCGTCTCTATGTAAACAGCACCGCAGTCGATGCATGGCACCTGATACACAGCTTCCCTTGTATTTCTTACTGCTCCCATTATTTCTTCGTCTCTTGATTTCTGACTTTCTTTCACATTCCTGAGACTGTGTTTCATACTACCTGTCATCCTCTTTTACAACCCTTCTACATTTTTTAAATATGTTCTGAAGCCATTCTTACGCAAGATGTCTTGGACAGGACCGGTAATTCCTTCCAGGTAGGTCACTCTTACTCTAGGACCTTCTTCCATCACTTTCTCACTCTCCCACCTCTCCTCTTTTCTGCTTCCACTATCTTGTATGCTTTCATGTTTTGACAATTTAGAAGTCCTGCAGGATAACACAATTTTAGAAATCTTCCATTTGTTCTTTCTACGTGAGGTTCAGCCATCTCCCTGCTACTAGCGTTACACACCATTCTCACAAACTCGTTCTTGGCAATCGCCTTTGGAGTGTCCCGAGGCGTAGGGAATGGCTCGGTCGGTTGCCATTGGTTTAACATACTGTTGGTATACCAGCTTTCCAACATCACCTTTCTTTATATTGACATCAAGGAATGGGAGCTCACCTTTCCGCTGTAAAGCTAATTCCTTCTCTCCAGTTGTTGACCTTCTCTAGCACCTTTTCAAACTCATTCTTCTTCAAAACTGAATAGATGTCATCAACGAATCTCTTCCACATCCGTACACGCAATTCCGACTTCAGTATCATTTCGTCGAGGTGCTGCATCACCATTTCGGCGACAATTGACGAGTTGGAGTAGCCCATAGGGGCTCCTCCATCCTGCCAAGAAGTCTTCCCATTGAACTCGACATAGATTGACGACAGCAACACCTTAAGGAGTACACGATCTCTCTTAAAAGTCCTTTCTAGGAACATTCCATCTCCTACAAGAAAAGGCCAGCATCTCAACTGTAATGTGGTGGGATAGGCTAGGAAACAATCTTACGTCAAAGGAAGCAATCATCTCGTCATCCTGCAGCACTACTTCGTCCACTGCTTTCAGCAATTCACTCATCTTCGTGATCCGACTCCCACCTCGGACATACTTCTTGAGTCGTTCTGGCAACTCCCAATCCAATTTTTGTGTCACCCCTCCCCTTAGCAGATGTAATCAACCTAAGGGGAACCCTCCTTGCGCGTCTTCACTTGCGCAAAACTGGTGGGAAGTCGCTGAGGGAGTATGGGGAAGAGGCTCATTTCTTCCTCTTTTCTAATGTGTCCCTCTTCTATCAATCTCTTCAAGCTAAACTGGAGATTTAGTAGCGGTCGATTCCCTACTCCCTCTTCCGTCAATTTATACAAAACCTGACTGTCTAACCTCGGCTTCAACTCGCTAGTCATGGTCTCGTGTCTGCTTTGCATATTACCACATCCTCACGCTTTTTCAGTCTTTGATGGCCCTCATTTGATCCACAGAAACATTTGGCATTACTCTGGGCGCAGGCTTAATCACCATATGCAGGAGTCTCACTTCCGGTGCCAACGAAAACTGCGACAAAATCTGGTTAACGTCTGCAACCAGATTGGCCTTAGCTTCCACATTGTCTCCTGGAATAACCGGCACAACCTTTTCACAAACTTCAGCTTTCCAACCATTTTTCAGATGCTCTAACACTTTTTCCAATTCTCCTTTCCTCCTCCCTAGGGTTATTTCGTATGATAGTAGGTGCACTCCCATTTTATTCAACTTTCGAAAATGCCGTTTTTACTGCTAGCCTAAAATACTTACCTGTATTTTAATAGCTTTTCATTTAAATGGAAATGCTACCCGTCCCAAACATGAAATTCAACACTCTAGGTCCTTGCAATGGCGCTCCCCGGGGCCCATGACCGCCGTTAGGCGGCGCCCCGTTCCTGCACTACCTCACAGTTTGTTTTGGGACGCGACTGAATCCAGTCGCATCTGCTACTACTAAACATGGATCGTATGAAAAAAAAACCCTAAAAAGGCAGAGTGTAAAGGAAAAGGTGACCAGAGGTGTGGCAGAAGTTTGAATCCGCAGGATCCTCACGAACTTTGCAGGAGATGTCGGTTTTGTGACTTCAAAAATTGTAAGTGTGCGAAATTCTGTTTGAAGAAGGACACAAAGACTGTGAAGGCCATATTGGCCACATGGGCCGATTCGGAACGTCGGGCTGTGTTGCGCCAAAAATCTAAGGAACTAGCAGTTTTAGAAGGTAATGCTTCGTCAGCCCTGGATCTAGACAATTATTTAGAGTTGGGTGACGAATCGATCGTTTCATTAAACGATCAAGTGCCACTAGAAGGCACTCCCGCGGTCCCGGCGGATGTGGTGGACAGGAAATGGATTTGGCCACCATCGTGACTAACGTTGTGGAAAGTGCTCTGGAGAAACGTGAAGCAAGCAGGCAGGAGGCTTTTTTGGCTGCTGAAAACGTGCACTCCAAGCCACGACATAAAAGCTTAAAACATTTGAGCAATATTTCGGGCCTAAGGATGCGCCAAAATTGACGATCAACCGGGTGTAACGGGGAATAATGCAGTAGTGAAAAGCCCTGCGGTTTCCAGGATCGTCCCGTCGTTTCGGGTGTTACGTCCAAGGACCCGAAAACTATGCCAGGAACGGGACATAACGGTAGTGTTCCAATTTCTGGCGGATGCTCCATTCGAGCCGCTGCACGAAGCGTCCTTCGAACAATTTTCGAAAAAGACAGTGTTCTTGCTTGCAGTGGCCTCAGCGGCGAGGCAAGGGGAACTGGCAGCGCTAGCAAGAGGCAAAGACTTCCTCAGGGCAAACAGTGATTGGTCTAGCGTGTCTTTTCTACCCCACCCTGACTTTAGGGCGAAGAACTTAAAACCGGAGGAGCCCTCGTCACCCATTGTGATCAAGGCCTTGGCCCCCACGCTAGAGAAAGGATGCACTGACAGGCTCCATTGTCCTGTTAGAGCGATGAGGTACAACCTCGCACGAACCAAAGAGTTCGTAGAAAGTGAGACGGAGAAGGGGAAACAAGGGGAGAGAAGACCATGGATCCCCCTGTTTGTAAGGCGTCAGAGGACAGTGGAAAGCCCACCAGAGAACCCGTGTCCCCAGGGTGGATCGCACGGTGGATCTGCCAAACCATTGAAGACGCCCACCAGAAGGAGGGTCTGATGACTCAAGGGTCAGTCACGGCCGACGGCGTAAGTACCATTGCGACGTCCTGGGCGTTTGCTATGGGAACCCCTTTGAACGAGGTATTGGAGGCAGGACGATGGAAAAGAAGAATGACCTTCATCACCCATTACCTCCAAGGTGTTAAGATGACCACAGCTTCACACAAAGATGTCAAGTTCGTCGCTGCGGGTAAACTGGTGCAACGAAAGTAAGGTACAGTAAGGTACAGTACCCCAGTAAAGGGTTTTTTATTACTATGGGACCGTCACCGTATTAACTGGTGAAGACGGTTTAAGGTAAATAAATAAAGGTAATTTAAGGTAATTTTCATGTGCTTAAGTTATATTCAGATGGGAACTACTAAGGTCTTGCAACGGCGGGGTTCGACGCCACCGGTTACGGTAGGACAAAGTCAGCTATTAAATTAAAATACAGGTAAGTATTTAAGGCTAGCAGTAAAAACGGGGTTTTACCCCTAAAAATAGTTTTTACTTAGCCTAAAATACACGAATTTTAACTATGTTTAAAATTAATTTTTACTATCCTAGAATACTTACCTTCAGTAATCCGTGCTAAAATCGCTTAATTTTAGATTTCCATGCTCAAGATAAAAGCGATTTTTTGGCTTTCTTAAACATTTTCTAGTTTCATCTAGTTCCCGCTAGGTGCACCACTGTGTCTCCCTTGTTCACAGTGTGCCGCCATCTTTCCCTCACATCGCTCAAACCTATTATGGTTCAGCTCTTGTGGGGGAGGCAGGCTGGTTCTACTGAAGGTTAGTATTCTAGGATAGTAAAAACTAATTTTAAACATAGTTAAAATTCGTGTTTCTTACTATCTGTGAATACTTACCTTCAGTAATCCGTACTGACTTCGTCGCTAAGGCGGCGGGTCGAGCTGAACCCAAGGTCTGGAAACAAAAACATTAAGTTAATACATTCAAGAAAAAAGGAACTTACCCATCTTTTAAAGGGCCCTCCTTCCTCTCTTGGAACTTGACTGTTGTGCCCTCTCTTCATGGCACGTTCCAGCCACTAGATGACCTCGTATTATGTTGGCTCCTTCTTTCCCACTGGTGTCCCTCAGTAGTGGCTAATGAAGGTATTTTTGTGGTTCCAGGCACAAGCCGATACCACTTCATCGAGAGGCGTTCCACACCCATACACCCACGATGCGGCCAACGCTCTCAGTTCATGAGCTCTGTCTTTCGGGATGTCAGTATGATCTGGGCCTTCTTCATATGCTTTCTTTATGACCGCGCAGATCCACTTCCCCATGTTACCGGTGTTACCATGCTTGCCGGTGTTACCGGTGCAAGCAAAGTGTCTCCCGATTCACCGTCTATATTCAAAAAGAGTGGTGTGGCTGTAGTGTCGCCTCCACCAACCCTTTTGCAATGCTCCGTTCGCTTCAAGTAGCATCTAACCGCTCTAATGGGACATTGTAGTCTCTCCTCATCTTCTCTATTCACCACTGGTGGCAGTGCCCTAATCCTGATCGGTTGTGGTGTGACGTCTGGTCTTGAATTTTTGGCTCGGAGGTGCGCTGGGAATGTAAGCGTCATCGCAGAGAAATCCCTGGAGAAACGCATGTGTTGATCCTCCCTCGATAACGCTGCCAATTAGCTCTCTCTACTAGCAGTTGCAAGCGCTACTAGGAACAGTGTCTTATGCGTCAAGAAAGTCATTGATGCGGTTCCCAGCGGCTCATAAGGTGGCCCCGATAAACTCCTCAGAACCAAGGGTAGATTCCACTTTGGGAAGAGACTTCTCACTCTAGGTCTTCCATTCTCGAATGCTTGGATCAGCCTTGAGATAACCCTGCTGGTCAGAATCGGTTTGTCTCCTAAGATCGATACCACCGAGTTAATAGCCGATCTGTATCCTTTAATGGATGTTGGGGCCAATCCGCTATCGTACAACTCCTCCAGGAACTCGGCCAGGTCGTTCTCCGAAGGGTTACATGGTTCCAATCCTCTTTCCGTGCACCATCCGTACCATTTTTTCCACTTCGTTTCGTAGTCTCTCACTGTTGATTTTCGGTGGCATTGAGGAATTCTCTGACTACCGGGTACGAAAACCCTGCGTGTTGAAGGGTCCTCTTTATAGTTTCCATCCGTGAAGGTGAAGAATATGTGGTTGTGGATGGAGTTGTCGTCTCGTTCCTCTCCCTTGGGAAAGGAAGTTCTCCGTAATGGGTAGTGGAATCGGTTCTTCTGACGCTAATTCTATCAGGTCCACGAACCACGGTGCTCCTGGCCACCATGGTGCAATCAAAATGAGTAACATTTTGCTCGATCGGAACTTGTTGAGTGTGTCCTGGATCAAGAAAAACGGTGGGAAGGCGTACCCGGCGAGTCCGTCCCAGTTTATCGCTAGCGCATCCATTGCCCACGCTCCCTCGTCTGGGAAAGGAGAAACAAAGTGAGGTAGCTGTGTGTTGAGTCTGGTCGCAAACAGGTCGAGATGCGGTGTTCCCCACTTGGTAAAGAGAGCTTTGCACACTGATGGATCTAACATCCACTCCGTCGTCGGGGTCATTGATTTTCTGGACAGAGCGTCTGCCCATACGTTTAACTTCCCTGCAATGTGTCTCGGTTGTAGTGTGATGTCCAATCTGTAACACAGGTTGAAGAGAAGAGAAGTCTCCTCCATCAATGCAATGGAATGGGTGCCTCCTCCCCTCTTGACGTACGCCACAGCTGTCGTGTTGTCCGACATTATACCGACACACTTCCCCTGCAGTTTTCCTTCCCAGGCTGTAATGGCCAATCGTACTGCCCTGAGTTCCAGGACGTTGATGTGTAACTCCTTCTCCTGTTCCGACCACCTCCCTGATGCTTCGGAGCTGTCCATGTGCGCTCCCCAGCCCTCCATTGATGCGTCCGAAAACAGTAGGAAGTCTGGGGTCGGCTCGTGGATAGGGACTCCTTTCTCAGTGTCTTTTCCTGCATCCACCACTCTACGTTCCACCGTGGGATGTTGTCCAGGGGTATCCTGTCCATCCAAGTTACTCTCGGTGACCAATTCAGCTTTCTGAACCAGTGTAATGGCTTGGCTTGCCACTGACCCCACCGAACCAGTCTTGTTATTGAGTCCATTGAACCCAGAACTGAAGCAAGGTCGATTGCGGAGATGTGTGTCCTGTCCAGAAGGTTTCCCATTTCTGCGATGGTTTTCCTGTCCTTTCTGGGGAAGGGCGTACCAGCATGTTCCCTAAATTGAACTGTGCTCCTAGGAAAGTGAACACTCTCTGTGGGGTAAACCGAGACTTCTTGACGTTGACGCCTAATCCCAACTTGTGGAAGATTGTGATGCATTGTTGGAGATTGCCTACCAATGCCGTCTCGGACTCGTTGCGAAGCATCCAGTCGTCCAGATAGGCATGCGTTCGAATGTGTAATTCGTGCAGACGGCATAGGACAGGGTGAAGGATCTTTGTGAAAACAAATGGGGCCGTCAATAGTCCGAAGGGGGGTGGGTCACAAAGTAATAAGTAATTCCTTTGGAGTACACTCGGAAAAGGTGATGCACCGATGGATGTAGGGGGACGTGCAGATATGCGTCTTCTAAATCGATGGTCACCGTGAACTCCCTTTCCTTAACGCCTTTCTGATGGAATCTATCGTTTCCATCTTGAAGTGCTCCTTCTTCAATCCACTCCGGCGGCTTCACAGTAAGGGCAGGGGTGGAGACGAATGGTGGAAAGTAGCCCTCTTCCAACGCTGATATCACGAATGTGTCTGTAGTTAACTTTTTCCACTCTGACACGTGATATCGTAGCCTTCCCCCCACCTGCCGGTGAATGGGGGAAGGTACCTGTACTGTCACGTCAGTATCTTGAGTAGGGTCTTCTCCCACGTCCTCGTGGAAATCCCCTACCTCTTCGGCTACCCCTGCTGCCCCTTCCTCTTGGCTGAGGAGGGGCGGGTTCCTGAAAGGGATACGGTTGACGCTTCTCAATCTGCGCCGCTTTCTTGTTTGCGTTGATATCGGGATTGTTTTGTGGGAAATTCCCTGGAAAACCGAGCCGTTTAGGTGTGGCGGGGGCGTTTTTGAATTTTTTCTTCTGTCCCGAAGTCGTGTTGGCAATGGCACGTGTCTTGTCCTTGAGTTCCGGAGCGAGCTGCAGCAGTTTTCCATCGAAAAGTTCTGCCCATTTGTGGATAAGGAGGAGCCGTAGCTGTCCAATGGTGTCCACGAGGATCCCTTACGCAGATTCCAGGGCTGCGTCTCTTCGACGAAACACCGAATTCATGAGGAGTCTCGAACCCCAGTTGAACCCATTCTTCTGGAATGACGAGGCTCTTTTCATAAGTTGCATACATTCGTTGAAAGTTGGGTCGTTAAGTACTGTTGGGTTATTACTAGCAAGCTTCTTAACTGCTTCCGCGGCCGCCGAGTAAGCCAAATCAG
>JAHWFP010005707.1:35321-113366 GCA_023313725.1 Lithobius niger
GTCTCGTTTCCGTCCTTCACAAGTGACGATCCGTAAAACGAGCCCAACTCATTCCCCATTCGACGATGGGTGTGAGAACGCACATCTTTCACCGATTGCGTATTACGGGGCGGAGATCCGTGGTAGTTGATCGACTCTTTACTAATTTTAGCAATCTTACTACTCTTACCGTGCCCTTATCTTTTATTGACGATTTCGGTTTATCTGTGGGTGCAGACGACGTTTTCGTGCTCGGATTTTCCTTACTAACCTCCGAATTGCCGGAATTTGTGCATATTTTATTAGTGTTTTCTTTCCGACGGTGTTGATCGTC
This sequence comes from Lithobius niger, assembly GCA_023313725.1. Lineage (NCBI taxonomy): Eukaryota > Metazoa > Arthropoda > Chilopoda > Lithobiomorpha > Lithobiidae > Lithobius > Lithobius niger. The sequence continues at coordinate 35,635 of JAHWFP010005707.1, forward strand.
GCTCTTGGAAGTGTGCGCTTTTCCCGTTATAGCGCTCTCCTTGCTAGGCGTTCCCTTCGACAAAGATGGCGTCTGTTGCACCATGTTAGCCAACAGCTCTTTGCTAGACGCCACCATTTTTTCCATCATAATATCGGCAAACTAAGACAGTTTATTGTCGAACGATTTGACCGCCGATTCGAATTTCGTCTGTAATTTCCTGTCCAGTTTCTTCTCAAGTGATCCCTCCAAGGAATCTTTTACTTCTTGCCGCATTTTATCCATTCTAATGTTCATTGTCGACGCTGCAGTTTTGCTGGCTGCGTGGAAGGAGATGGCGGCAACACGTCTTGGGGTGGGAACCCGTCGAACGAAGACACTGAATTAGATGCTTCATCAAATATGCCATCCGACTTAGAAACCACGTCGGCACTAACCGATAAATCTTCGTTAATAGTCGCGAGTTTCTTTTCCCGTTTCATCTTGGCCAAACGCTCCCTCTTTGCACGTTGTATTGCTCGTTGATCAGTTTGCCGCCATGTTTTACGTATTTTTTGTATACTGACAGGGTCGTGCAGTTCACACAAAATGCATTTTTGCTTACTGAAATCGCACTGTCTGCAACGCCTGCATGCTGGGTGATGATCGTGAACGTTCTTTTTGCATGAACACTCGGTAAAATTGCCTTCTTCGATAGCTTTAATTATTTTGTCATTAGTTTTCATACTCGGAAATACTGTAGCACGATGCTTCCTGCATCAGTGCTCAAGCGATGTGAGGGAAAGATGGCGGCACACTGTGAACAAGGGAGACACAGTGGTGCACCTAGCGGGAACTAGATGAAACTAGAAAATGTTTAAGAAAGCCAAAAAATGGGTGAAATTTTTTATCTTGAGCATGGAAATCTACAATTAAACGATTTTAGCACGGATTACTGAAGGTAAGTATTCACAGATAGTAAGAAACTTACCTGTTGGAACCCACCCTCCTCCCGCGTTGAACCGTCTTACGGGAAGACAAACTGTGAGGTAGTGCGGGAACGGGGCGCCGCCTAACGGCGGTCATAGGCCCCGGGGGTTGCAAGGACCTAGAGTGTTGAATTTCATGTTTGGGACGGGTAGCATTTCCATTTAAATGAAAAAACTATTAAAATACAGGTAAGTATTTTAGGCTAAGTAAAAACTATTTTTAGGGGTGAAACCGGTTTTTTTCATTTCACTTACAATCCAGTCCCTCCCCTCCTTCATATACATCTGTAGTCTACCCCACAGTCCTTCAGAAAGAGTCTTTTCCAAGAAAATTCCCAACATCAACACACCTGTCTTCAGCTGTTTCAGTAGCAAGTGATAATCACATATCCTCGCGCACAAAAACTGGAAGGCAGCATTAGCGGTGATGGCGCGACCGTGCACACCATCCGCTTTAGGCTAAAAGGACAAGACATGCGGCACCATGCACTCTATCTTACAAGCCAAATTAAATGCCAAATGGCATTCGAACGTCAAATATGCATCACTGTCCCCCATAATAGTCCTGACTTTCTTTAAAATCCGTTGGAAAAGTGCCTCCCAAATGTCTTTAAAAACATCATTAATTTTCGTACTGTGAAATGCCATAATGTCAACAAAACTCGGAAAAAATTACCACACACTTTCACAATCAAGACAACAGCTTTGTCCAGCGAATTTTCGATAGCTTGAACTGCTTGTTCAGAGAAAGGACTTTAAGAGAGATCGTGCACTCCTTAAGGTGTTGCTGTCGTTAATCTATGTCGAGTTCAATGGGAAGACTTATTGGCAGGATGGAGGAGCCTGTATGGGTTACCCCAACTCGCCAATTATCGCCGAAATGGTGATGCAGCACCTCAACGAAATGATACTGAAGTCGGAATTGCACGTGTGGATGTGGAAGAGATTCGTTGATAACTTGTATTCGATTTTGAAGAAGAATTAGTTTGAAAAGGTGCTAGAGAAGATCAACAACTGGAGAGAAGGAATTAGCATTAGAGCGGAGCGTGAGGAAGAAGGTGAACTCCCATTCCTTGATGTCACAATTAAGAGTGATGATGATGGAAAGCTGGTATACCAACCGTATGTTAAACCAATGGCAACCGACCAAGCCATTCCCTACTCCTCGGGACACCCCAAAGAACAGCTGAAGGCGTTTGCCAAAAACGAGTTTGTGCGTTGGTGCGTAATGCTAGTAACAGGGAGGTGGCTGAACCTCACGTAGAAAGCACAAAAGGAAGATTTCTAAAATTGTGTTATCCTGCAGGACTTCTAAATTGTCAAAACATGAAAGCATACAAGATAGTGGAAGCAGAAAAGAGGAGAGGTAGGAGTGAGAGTGAGAAAGTGGTGGAAGAAGGTCCTAGAGTAAGAGTGCCCTACCTGGAAGGAATTACGGGTCCTGTCCAAGACAACTTGCGTAAGAATGGCTTCAGAACATATTTGAAAAATGTGGAGGGGTTGGAAAAGAGGATGACCGGTAGTATGAAACACAGCCTCAGGAATGTGAAAGAAAGCCAGAATCGAGAAACGAAGAAATTATGGGAGAGGTGAAGAAATACAAGGGAAGCTGTGTATCAGGTGCCATGCAACAACTGCGGTATCGTTTACATAGGAAATACGAGGAAAGGGGTAAGTACGAGAGTGGCCCAACAAATGGGAAATGTTCGTAATAAAGTTGAAGATAAAGGCATAGCAGTCCACTGCATGGCACGACACTGACTGGAAGCAGACGAAGACACTGATTAGGTCAAATTCCACGAGAGATCCACATCTCAGGTGTCTTGAATCTATTGCAATTCAAGAGCTTGAGAAGAAAAATGTGCAATTAATGTACATTCAAGGCCCTTCATTTCCTAGAGTGAAGCAATTAGTGAGCAACAATCTGGCAGGTTGACTTCATTGTCAGTAGAGAATAGGAACCAACGATCCAGGCCCGCAACACAAATACAGGAGGCTACATTGCCAGCCAAATTCAAATGCGATAGTTCGTCGGACTGGAGTGGGAAATGTAGAAAGTCCGGGCTATATCCTTGAAGCCCGAAGAAGAAAGCAGCTCAAGCTATCGAAAATAGCAGCAGATGAACGATCACGACGAAGTAAGCGGTGATGTGGTACCCTGATGCAGACAGTCGTTCTGAGCCCCTCCAACTCCAGAAAAACTGACTGTCGAAAATTTGCAAGGATATTGGAACGGTAAATATCCTTTACTTTGAAATCTAAGCGTAAAAAAACGTAAACATTGAAACCTAAGTAAACATACACCTGCTAGTATTTAAAGAGAAGCTTGGGTTTCGGCCATTCGAAATTTGGCCAAAAAACTTGAAAACACTGAAATGATACATCAAATAACATACCTTAGCTTTTGTAAGCAATGCACGTGCCAAACAAAGCAGTTGCTTTTGGCCAATGGATAACTCATGGCCTTGCTCCAACATGTCGCTATCTAATCCACCCATTTTACTGATAACATCAGCAAGGCAACATTGTGTTAAAACTTCCCACAGTTCAGTATCACCATGTCTAAAAAATACATCAGAACAAATAACGTAAGGATTGTGCATGATCTTTGATAAACACAAAGAGCTAAAACATGTCATGCATAGGATCAGTTTCAATTACAATGTGGAAACTATAGTTTGGGACAAAACTTGTTCACACTAATTTCTACAAATACAAATAACGAATCAGCACTCAGTAGCTGGTTTACTCTTCTAGCAATGTCACTCAGCTTCATGTTCTCTGTGCACTGTTCTGTCACACGACTTATTAATTACTACCTTTTTCATTATTTAAAATGCACATGGTAAAGTCCCGTACTACTTGTAACAATGTTTTTTTTGATAAGTTAATTTGGGTCACTTTCATTTATTTCTTTTGACTTGACCGTACATCTTGAATACAATAAAAAAAAAGTAATAATTGATTTGCAATCTCAGAAGAGTTCTGAAAAAATATCAAGGCTAAATTTGATTTTACAATTACATACGAACCTCTGTTTTTGTGCAGCTTGTTCCAACAAATGCTATCCAGTTCTCAAAAATTGTCTCTGCTGATCTGGTGGCAGATGGCCCAAAATCCGATGGAGAAATTATGTTTAGAATCGGTAGCTGCGTCGCTGCTATCCCACGCCTTGACGGAATGACAGAAGCACCTGTCGATAGTGATTTCAGAGAATTAAGCTGCTGCGAAGGGGCACTAGTGAAACGAACTTGAAAATTTTTTCCCTCAATCTCAGAGGTTACACAAACCTTCGTCGGCGACAGTGTCAGATTGGGCTGCCCGGGAAACCGGGGGTAGCCTGCGGAGGCCCCCACTACAGGAGGCTCTTCTCTCTAAAACTATAATCTTCCTCCAACATCGCACAATTTTATATAGAAGACACTCACACAGTCTTGCTAATTTTCGACAGCAATGCTACTGTTCCATCATCAGGCACTTCAAAAAGTAAAATTAGGATCCTGTTCACATTCTTGCTCTTTGCCAGAGCTTGAATTTGGCAGAACACGTAGCCTCCCGGACTTACAAGGTAATGGCCCATTCATGCTGTATTTAGAAGGAAGTGGGCCCTTCATGCTGCTACTAGTTCTCCAATACCGCGCCGCACTAACTACTGACTCAAGTCCCTCCCCACGAGGTGTCTCACATTCGGTAAGAAGGGCCCTGAATATTCATACGTTGGAATCCATTCTGCTCATGGTGTTGTATAGCAATAGATTACAGGCACCTTAGATGACTGTCGCGTGCAGAGTTTGAAAGGATGAGCGTCGTGGCCTTCTCCCATTCAATCTCATGCTCAGTGGCAGCACATTGGAGTGCAATGCCATTAACCTTCACTCCCAGACATTGTCCATATAATGTCCCAATCTTGTCCTCACGCATTTCTGCGTCTCTCTGACATACACTGCATTGCATCCCTTACACGGTACTCTGTAGACACCTTCCTTAGTATCGGTCACATTTCCCATCAAAATGTCATTCTTCATCTTCTGAGTCACCCATTCAACTGCAACCGGAGGAACTTTCTTTCCTAAACGTTTTCTTAGTCCTTTTACATTCCGCAGGTAGGTTTTAAAGCCACTACGACACAAGATTTTACGTATCGGGCCACTCACATCCTCCAGGTAGCTAAGGCTTACAATTGGACAATCTACATTTGAAACACTCTCCCACACACGTACTCTATCCGCATTCTTCCTCTCCATCGCAACAATACAAACAGCCTTTTTCTTCATTCTATTCAGCAGTACAGTTGGGTAGCCCAGTTGGAGAAACTTGCCTATTCATTGGCGAAGATGCTGGAGAAAGTCCACAACTGGCGTAGCGATTAGTCCTTCACAGTGGAAGACTGAGTATCAGCCCTCGTAGATGGGAATCACTGTGGGTGTTTAACTTAAACACACAGGTAGTGTTCTTTTAGTCACGATGGTGTATTGCCACTCCATTTTCAGGTTCACGTCTGCACACTGCTCCCTTGTGCTTGTTAATTCGAGCGTGCAGTTGACAATGGGTCTCTCCAAAATAGAATGCATCTCAGTCTCTGCATGGTATGCAGTGTACGGCAGCGGTGTCATCGTAACACTTGGGATCTAAAACTGGAGAGTCGCTTGGAGTGGCCCTGGGGTGAGGGGGGGGGGGGATAAATATCTTGCTCTTGCTTCCGGTAGATTACTTACGGGTGGTTGGGGTCCGGCATCACAATTGGAGGTGGAGGAGGGACAGCTGGAGGCAGTGGTGGGGGATTTCCTCCCTGCATTTCTGCCTTAACAGTTTCTTGAGATTTGGGGGACCCGTTTTCCTTAAGTTCGTGGATGGCTTGCTCGGTTCTGCTGGGCAAAAAGGTCACAAGTGCGCATGACGCCGGTCCTGTTTCAATAGGGATTTTTTCCCCCTTTCGTGGTTCTTTGCTCAGCATACTTGTCCTTCCTTCTGCAGATAGCTTTTCGGATGGCAAAATTTATGAAGAGGGCTGGGCACCCCAGTAACAGAAACTTGGTCTTAGCCTGTCGTAAGAACTCTCTCGCATTCGAGAGAGTGGAAGAATGGTCGACTATCCGGTTGATCTTATTGAAGAGGATTGCTCGGAGTTGATGTCTTGGGTGGAAAGAGTCGTAGGGATCGCTCTCCCAGAGTGGGTTTCCTTCCTATAAGGTGCAAACATGATGTGGGTTTTTTCCTCGCCAACTTCACATCAAGGAAAGGAATGTTTTTGTCCTTCTCCTCAAGAGTGAACTGGATGCCGAGATTCCAGGTGTTGAACGAAGATAACACAAGCTGGATTTCATCCTTGTGTGGGGATGCCATCACATCATCAATAAACCTCTTCCAGACGTGCATCTCGGAAAACCTTTTAGTGACGTGCTCTTCGAAGAACTGCATAACCATCTCTGCCAGTACTGGGGAACACGATTACCCCATGGGTGTACCTACCAGTGTGTCATATTTGCCTAAACGTGACATATTTGCCCGAGAGCATGAACCTCAGGAGCTCTTTGTAAAGTTGGTGCTTGCTCTCACCCACACTCAACTTCTCAAGTGACTTGTCCAGGATTTCAAGCAGGAGGGAGTGTGGAATGATCGGAAACAAGGCCACAAGGCAGACTGAACCGGCAGTGGAGGGCAGAATTTGAACGGCCATAAAGATCAGTGGAGCACAAGCTGGAGCAGCAGTTTCAGATTTGAACTTAACCTAACAATATGGATTGGCAGTTTTCGCGTTCGTATTGACACTTATGATGAAGGTGGACGTTTTTCCTCCACCAAAAATTCAAGTAGACAAGTAGACTGGTAGACAAGTGACTTGTTTGTGTTGTGGTGTTATATTTTCATGAGTTTACCTCAATTCTGCTTCTATTTTTCTCTGTCACATGTTAAGTGCAAACTTGATAAATACACTAAAATACCAGGGGTACCTGGTTAATTTTAGTTTTTGTCACCTATACGAAAATCCGATGCCATGGATCGAGAATTCGGTTCAACGCTAGGGGGAAGGCAGACGTGCAAATAACAGAGAAATACCAATCCTACCTTTGATGGGAAGCAGTCTTGAATCCATCGGCGCTTGGGTGACTGGAGAGAATCGATGTCCTGAAACGGGATGGACGACTCTGGAAGACCAAGTGGCAGATTCTGGCTGGATGCGAGGCAGAGGATACGATGGCACAAAACAGTGACAACAGGAACTGACTGATCGTAGATGGCATCAGCTGTGTTAGGTTCGCACAGGTGGATCCTGTAGAGTTACAGAGTCTATGCCAATCTGCTGGATCATGCATGTCCTGGTAGGCGTTGCAAAGGTCAACACACGAACTGATCCGTGGGACTGATGCAATGGAACCGGTAAGGGACGGCAGGAGGCCGGTGAACGGATCGGGTGCGGAGGCGAAGCAGAGGAACGTGGTGGTCTCCTTGGAGAGGATCGTAGATCAGTTCGCAGGATGGAACAAGTTGATGCACATCGCAGACTAACAGCCGGAGAAGCACATGATGGCAAGGTAGACCAGGCGACATGAATGGCCACTGAATTGGTCGGGGCGTATGTCGCAGCCGGGGAGGATTGGGGATGGACTCGTGCGCTCGGTGCACTGTTCGTCGATGTGGTTGACTGGAGATGTTCTTTCCGTGAATCTTAGTTGAGTAAATCACAGTTCCAGGGACCTGTTGAGTTCTGTTCTGTTGCGAGGGGTAGTGTGCTTGATCCCGAGGATTAATAATAAATAAATAAATAAATAAATAAATAAATAAAGAGTGAATTTCGGTTGAATGGAGCCCTGGTCACGGTTGTGACCTTAATAACCGGTTCAGTGAGTTATCTTTATGCCAGTTGAGGATGTGGCCATAGCGACTAAGGCGCTATGCAAGTGATCTGGGGGCGAACTGGGTAGCTGGTTCGAATCCGGGTCATGCCACTCCGACGAAACGTAAGTGCATAAAGGTGGCTTACTGAACTACGTTATTTCTTGTGTATGATTTTCGCTGTTGGCTTAATTTCCATTTTTCCTTAATGATCCCGAGGATAGCACCGGGAAAGAAAACGGAACACCTCGCGGCCGAAAAAAAGGTCGTAGATAGTTGTAGTGGTTTATTGCGGAAAGATGCGGAATCCTGGTGCTACTCCCTTAGCGTGATGGCGGCATGGAGAGCAGGGAAGAGACCGAGTGAAGGTCTCCAAGTGGAGGACGATCTCAGGGAATATTGGCACAAAAGCAGGGGCGTCGTCATACTGCCTGACTGATTAAGAGGATAAAGTCTGGCAGGATGGAGAGGCTGCAGCACAAGTCCAGACGGCTTGTTCTAGAGGACACGGATTGTTGGCGGAATCGTGATCAGTTGATAGTTCTGAGCAAGCCGCAACAGGCGGTGTGAGGAACTGATGCACAGAACCGGGCTGGTCCACAGGAAATCGTGTTTGCGTGGGCAAAGCCGGAGGATCGATGTCCCTATCGGTTGGAGAGTCAGAGAAGACTCCGTGGGAAAGACAGAATTTGGGAGCAGCCGTGACAATGGATAACGATTCAACTGGAGCACTTGGAACGGTCGAAGGATCGCCCGAAACTGAAGGTTCTATCAGTGAGTTGACCGTTGTAATGTATGGACGAGGCACAGGATCAGTACTGTTGAGACTAATTGAGGCGGAGGAACGGAAGAATGTAAAGGCAGTGTCATTGATGCGGAAGCAGTTCACAAAGATCCTTGGAAGAACGCTGGTTGTTGTGGTGGCGTGAAATACTGAGCCACTGTTGCCGAAGGATCATCGTATGGTGAAGGTAGCGGAGAAGGTGCAGACTTGTAGATGGCCTATACAACCTTCACGGCTGTAGCGTCGGATTGAGCAGGCAGATCACGCGATGAGCGGGATTGGACTGGTGGACTATGAAGACGCCTCGTCCACGAGCGGCTACAGTAACAAAGACGCCATGGTGGAGTTGTTGGAAGTAGGCAAACCCATGGCAGCCGATGACGCCGAAGGCGATAGTTCATTTTAAGCCGCAGGTAACGGTACCAGAGAGCATCTGGAGTGTCCGAGGTAGTAACGAGTTGCGAATGTAAATCCAAATTTAGGTCCGTAGCACAGGTTAGGGATGATTGAAGACGTGTGTTGTCGTCACGGAGTCGTTGTAACTCAGTTGCAAACGATTCAGACCACAACAAAACAAAACAAATGTTGAAACTGAGGTTTTCCAAGTCCCTGGCTGAAAGGTCCAATCCCCTAGTAAATGCTGCATGAATTGTGGAGGCCGGCGGGAATGGCGATGACACTAACGATGGGAGCGAGGAACGGTTCCAAGCCCGATCGTTGCAGTTGGAAGAGGTGATTGTGCTGAAGATACACCAGTAGATGTCAATGTAGTAGTCGTCGAAGACACGGATCGTGACACTGGAGGTGTGGGCACAGAACGAAGCACTTTTGGTGACGGACCATGGCGAAAATGAAGGGGAGCCAAAGGATGATGGACATTCTTAATTTTCACCCCAGATCGGAACGGCAAAGTTGGTCGGGTTGGTCGAACGCCAGAGTCCTGGAAATTGCAACAGGAATTAAAGGAGACACATTGGAGAGGGGACTGTCGGTCGGTGTCAATGTGCGTGATCGAGGTTTAGCTGACTTCGGCTTTGTCGAGGCAGGAGCCACGGAGACCTTGACTAGTAGGGCTTGTGAACCACAAAATTGCTTTAGACGATCCACTCGCCTACGCGAACTGCGCTGGTGTCGTCTGATTTCGGCCCAGTCCTTTGAAGAAATAGAAATACAGACACGGCAAAGCAGATCCAGTCCATTGAATTTGCGGTGATGCTGGCAACAAGGATGCGTATCAAAATGTTCCTTGTTGCCGGTGGCGAAACCTAAACACACACAAGGGGAGGATCAGGAACGTTTGCGATCCTGGGCGGGACAGGGTCCTCGGTCGAGGAGTCAGAAGATATCGTTGCAGCACAATGGAGACAGGTAAAACCGTTGCAATTCAAATCTTGCGCCGTGACCGCAGGTGCCTGCTGGTGGTGGAGAAACGAAGCCAGGAAAGGTCCCTGAGAAAGAGGAGCGGAGACGGATCATTGGCGTGAGGAGGAAGCAGCCTCTAGTGATGGATCGGGAAAGCCGTATCGATTAACACGGCGTAGGTGATGTTGGTTAACTAGTTGTATACTGAAAGCCCTAGTTGAGACGGAGAATCGAGACCGGTCGCTTGCATTTGAAGGTAGTTGTTGGTGACGGGATCAAAGAAACATCATCGTGTTGGACTTGGATGTGAAGATGCCAATCAAGGAGAACGAAGACGAGTCAGGCAAAGTCGGTAAGACGCCTAGTCGAGCAGGAGGATCGAAGGTCGAACGTGAAGTCGGAGTCAGATGGGTATTCCTTGAAGGGATCGAGAGGCCTTATGACCGATGCTGACTATGGTGATAGTAAGCAATACGAAGTCTTGATGACGGCGAGACGGAACGAACCATAGGAACGGGACCGGATGAAATATGAAAAGTATACTGGAATCAGTACTTTGGTTTGTAGAAATTTTTCGAAGAATCAGTCACGCAAAAGTCAAGAGTGTGGGCATGGCTCCTACTAGCCAGCTGATGTCCTGCCTTCATGGCTGTCATCAGAAACCGAAATGGGTCTGCTTGCAGGAGATCGAGTGTGAGGCGAACTTGAGGATGGATCCCGACGATCGGAGAACCGCTCGCTGTTGAAGAATAGTGATTGCGGGGTTGAAGGATCGTAGAATTCAGGAGAGCAAGTCTCTATTGCAGGAACGGAAGGAAGACGACTTTGTTGAAGCTTGTAAAGATTGAAGGTCTAGAGGATTGGGGTGTCTGGCTAAGGGTGTGATCCCGCTAATACGCACAGGAGGATCAGGAATGATGCATTGTGGCGAGGGTGGAATAAGTGACAGAAAGTTGCGAGGCGAAGCATTGCTGTCCGAGAAGTGAGAGCATAGTGTTGAAGAAGGCAGAGGGACCGGCACTGGAGCCGGAGGCAATGGATTGGTGAAACTCGTAGGACAGCAATTAATGGAATCAGTTGGATCGCAAATTGCTTTTGGAAGGTCGGGAACAGGACAGGCAAATGGAGGCCTGCATGTGGTGAGTACCGGGGCGGCGGACTAGGTGTCGCCCCAAAGGGAACGGCAAACACGGGTGACGGTAGGATCGACGTCGGCCCCGCTGATGCGGACTGCACCGCCAGAAAAGTGCCACACTTGGGAATTTCTTGAAGTAACCTGGCAAAGACCATAGACGGAGGTTGCAAGGGTGGACGGATCGTTCTCACACCTTGGCGTTCTCTGGACCTCAGCTGATGCTGTGAAGGGTGGTGTGGCTGGATCGATGTATCTCCAGAAGAACGAGGAGAGAGGATCAATCCACCTCCATCCTCAGGGCCGGCTCGTGATCCCCCCATCGGGTGAGAGGATCGGTTCATCCATAATCTAAGACTGGGAGAGCTCCAATGACAACCTGCTGAAGCGATTGCATAGGAAGAAAAATGATGCGCTCCAGTCCGGCCCGGTTATATATGAGCAAGCTACTTTCAGTCCTGCGCAATGCGTTACGAGCATGGCAGGGAAGCCGAATTTTCAAGCTAGGGTTAAAAGAACTCCATGGGGGAAAAACTGCTATAAATAAAAGGTTATGGATACTTCGTGGCAATAAAAAATACTGAGACTGTGATGGCTTCTCGTTGTAGGGAAAAGTTTATACTGGATATAAGCTGAACTGCTACTAGCTCAACTGTTACTAGTTCTCATAATAAATAATTTCAAGGAGTTATGTCAACAAAACTCGAAAAATTCCGGAAAAAATTACCGCACACTTTCACAATCAAGACAACAGCTTCGTCCAGCGAATTTTCGATAGCTTGAGCTGCTATCTTCTTCGGGCCTCAAGGATATAGGCCTCATTTTCCACTTCAGTTCGACGAACTATCGCATTTGAATTTGGCTGGCAATGTTGCCTCCTGTATTTGTGCTGCGGATTGCAGAGCACGAGGTTGACTGGAAGCAGACGAAGACACGGATTAGGTCAAATTCCACGAGAGATCCACATCGCAGGTGTCTTGAATCTATTGCAATTCAAGAGCACGAGAAGAAAAATGTGCAATTAATGAACATTCAAGGCCCTTCTTTTCCTAGAGTGAAGCATTTAGTAAGCAACAATCCGGCAGGTCGACTTCATTGTCAGTGGAGAATAGGAACGAACGATCTAGGCCCGCAGCACAAATACAGGAGTAAACGTTGCCAGCCAAATTCAAATGCGATAGTTCGTCGAACTGAAGTGGAAAATGTAAAAAGTCCGAGCTATATCCTTGAGACCCGAAGAAGATAGCAGCTCAAGCTATCGAAAATTCGCTGGACGAAGCTGTTGTCTTGATTGTGAAAGTGTGCAGTGGAATTTTTCCGAGTTTTGTTGACATTATGGCGTTTCACAGTATGAAAATTAACGATGTTTTTAAAGGAGTTATGTACATCGTGGAATGTTTTTAGTTTTTAAAACCAAGTCTAGTTTATCTGAGACAAGATCCGTAGAAATATTGCCTCTTATATGGAAGTTGGCTAAGGTTTATTTATTGATTTATTTAGCTAGGAATAAAAAAAAAAGGAGGTAAACCCCCACAATGAGGGGAAAGAGCCATAGAAAACCCACAAAATGGAACCACTGCGACAACAGGCCGTAGATTAAGTCTAGCGGTCACATAATCGGGCCTCTACCTCAGCCTCTAGGAGTGCAGCCATCTGTTTGAACGTGCTCATGAAGCCTTTTGCAGCATAGAATTTATATGATCCGTGAAGCGGTATGCATGCTCTACTAGCCTTTGTACATACACTTAACCTCTGCTTTGGATTCGTGGGAGAAGCCAACATCCGAGGGGCCGCTCGCAGCTTTTTGAGGGGGTCGTAGGGTTTTGGATGAATTTGTCAGCCCTTGGAAGACATTAAGAAAAAGTTGAAAAAATTAGTTATTAGCGGACCTTTCCTATTACTTTTCAGTACTGCGCCTGCTCCCTGGCTCTAGTATGCTGCATGACTATTTTGTACAACACTGGCAACCAACTTTTAACAACCTCTTTCAAAACCAGTGCAATCTATCAAAAATATGGACCTCCTGCACCTTTCCCATCAAAAAGGAAGAATGACCCAAACCTTGAATATTTTGTTCTACTGTTCACTACTGTTCTGCTTTATAATAGGGTTCGTACAACAAGGTCAGCAGTCTATAAACATAAGCTTGGTCCATATTAGACAGAATGTTCCAACGCGACTTTCTTAATCAACTTACACAAGCTGCAAAATACATCATACCTGTATGAAGGGTCCAAATTATTTCTAACACTGCTACAAAAAACAAATGGATCTTGTGGGATGATTGCTAGAGAAGACCTGTAAAACGTGTACAATTATACATTAAAAATAGGCATCACAACTTCATCTCCCGATTCTTTTCTTTAGTTTCGAACTCTTACCGTAAAATGGAGAGAGCCAAGTGACTAATATTTACATCATCAATAATTATACTGCCACTACAGAGTTCCACCAAACGAAAAATTGCTTTAAAAATGCTGGTTTTACCAGCACCAGTTCGCCCTACAATTCCGATCTTTTCGGCAGGCTTGATTTCAAATGAGACATTTTGAAGGGAGTACGGCAGATTTTCTCTGTACTGTAAGTAGATGCTCCGAAACAGTACACTTCCGTATTTCGGCCAACCTAAAGGTGGCTAGAATAAAACAAAAGGGTAGTAAACTAAATTATACTTAGTAGTGCTGCTTAGAACAAAATCCTGGTTATAAGGATAAAAATATTTCTAACTTATTTTATTGGAACTTGGAAAAAAACTAAACAATTTTATGACTAACATGATGACCTAAGAAAGAACCAGCACATACTTGTGACTTCGGCCATAATTGTGATAGTAATGGACTGGGTCAGGGACATAATTTACAACGTATTAGTATATAAACTGGTTTTCGTGACCTCCCCCGTCCCGCGGGGGGGCCCCCCCCCACTCCAAATTACGTTTTACACTTTTCAGCTTTTCCTTTAACCTGCTAACTTATCTCTTTACAATGTAACAACCAATGCTCTACACTTTTGGATCTTTCTTACTAAGGGACTTGACAAATTCATGTGTAGTTATTAGTGTAGAGGGTGTTTTAAAGCATAACAAGGTGAGTTTATGTTTTTTTTTTCCATTGTGGATAAAATCATAAAACGTAGCAGTATCTTTATTACATGGTCAATTTACTGTGTTATTTGTAACCGGTCAGGCTCTGGTAGGAAAACAACTTAATACTACAGCACGGAGACTGGGACAAACAACCTAGCCTGAGCAATGCACACTGCTTTCGTTGCCATTATTTTGTTTCTTTCGTAGTATAATGTGTAGGAGTGAAATTATTTTACTTACGCTTTGGTTAGTTAGTGGTTTCGACATTGTTAACAATAATGATTTAACCCTTTGTTGCGCATCGTTCTCTTAAAGGGACGGCAACTGAATGGCCAAAAACAACGCACAATGCAAGCTTTGTGAGGGAAGCGAGCAGTGATCAGCATCCCTATCTCCAAAGAAAGTGAACGCCGGTTCGAATCCCTCGACCGACCTGAGTAACACATATGAATCCAGTTTGGCATATGCAACAAAGGATAAAAAACAACGAACAGTTAATCAGTACTGTGCATGTCCGTAACTTTCTATCAAACATTAGTCTTGTATTCTTACAACACCGTCTTTAATGCAGACTGTTTGCTTCGTTAGCTTATGATTTACCTTTACCTTGTGGTTTATTCTTTATTTACTGAAATAAGGTAATTGTGTATATCAATGCTCTCTCCCTCTAACATTCAAATTTGAGTGGTCTATTACTGACCACAAAAAATATACAAAAATTTGCTCGTCGCTCAAAGCACAAGCAGAAGGCACTAAGAACTTCAACAAACATGAACAACGCCATTAATTAAAGGTGACAAATTTAGCTAAACGTTCTTAGTACAGAATATAAACTGAGCAACACAATCTTAATCTTTTAGATAGATCAGTGGTCCCTTACTGTGCTAACAGTTTATTCACACAAATCGCTGTAAATTACATAAGGGTAAAATAAACACAACACACAACAATTAAAATTATGCACTAAAAACGGGTAAGATGCAGTAGCCCTTATACAAACTTATATATTTCACTGAGACGACATGACCAGGATTCAAATCAACGAACTCCGAATCACTATTCAGACATCAAAGTAGTGTTGTGGAGTTCGTTTTTTTGAATCCTGGTTGCCATACCAATAAGTGGTGCAAAATTCGGATGTAGGAAGATCTCAAGTCATTACGGCAGCGTTCACTTGACCATGTGCAGGGAGTGGCAGGGCTGGAGGAGGCCGAGAAGTTGAACGCTCTTCTGTGATATTAACGTGGCTTCTTTGTTTCGTCCCATTGTTTATTTTGTTCTCTCTGTTATACATAATTCTAGTACAGTTAATAACTATTTTTTCTTATTTTTTTTCACCTCATTTACATGTACCTGGTTGTACTGAATGCAATAAATAATAATAATAAAGTCCATACATAATAAAGGCTCACCAAATTTTAGTGCATGATATTTGCTGATGCGCTTTGTTTATTTAAAGTAAACACAATGTGAACACAAAATTTTACCCATGGCAATACCTGAATAATTCCTTTCCACTTTTCACTTCCAATTGTTTTGACATACTGCAGTACTCTCTCCGCATTCACCATCTCCTTCTCAGTTTCGGTGAAAGAGTACACAACTCCATTTAATAATCTGGTGACTATGAGTGCATTGGAGAGGGCTAAACCAACTAAACCTATACAAACAAACAAAATGAAAATGTAACACCACTAATCAAAAAATTACCATAGTTAAAATGTAAAAGGAAAAGAAACGTTAGTTTTTCCCATTCCTCAGCTTGAAGGGGGTAAAAGTTATTATCCCCAAATACCTACCCAATAAAATGTTGGCATTATTGTCCATTTATAGATGCATTTTCCTGATTAAATTGAAATACTTGACCAACACAACCCATGAGTCTTGCGTATTCGTGGAACGATATCAAACCTACGTCAGGAAGTGCACCATACATGTCAACAAAGAGGGGATGCAATGCGGGTAATTGGGTAGGTATTCATGGATAAAAACTGTTTTACCTATTCAGGCTGAGAAATGGGAAAAACGAACGTTTTCATCTTTACGATCCCCAATTACGATTTTTTATCGTCCAGACTTCGACATTCCAGGTGGTGGGAAGTTGCCATTGTCGCCGCTAAGGTTAATGGGCGGTATGGGACAGACGGACGGCAATGGGACAGAGAGAAGGTAAAGTAGCAGCTTGGGAGGTCATGTCTCGCAAGTAATGAGTGGTGATGGTCGTTTCATTCTTCCACGAGAGCCTGCAGGATTTCTTTCACAAACTGTATTGTAAGCAGCCCGGGACGCAGAGAGGGAACAAACTCTGTGGGCTGTCTGCTTTACGTATTCAGAGGCCGTGGTGTGATTGCAGTTTTGATATGAGAAAGAAATTAAGGTCGTTATCCAGGCAGCAACCACGGGTGGGGTTGTCTATCCAGTATTAGATCAAAAGCGAAGGAAAAGATCAGTTCTGCACTTTCTCCAATTAGAGTCTTTTATTCTGTTAAGACAAAAGCGGAGAGCTCTTAATGGGGCATTGCAGCCCCTCGTCTTCTTCACTAGCGAAGAGGCCGAGTGCAGGGATGGTAAATGACTTTGAAGCTTCAGCTTGACCTTGGGTCGAAATGAGGGTCATGGCGAAAACCTAATAGTTCTTTTCAAAGCCGAGATATGCTTCATCTATGTTAAGAGCTTGAATATGACTGCATCTTTTTCTCGAGGCAAGGGTAACTAGAAAAAACGTTCTTTCTTGTAAGCACTCCTAAAGATGCTTGTGTAAGTGGTTCATAAGGTTCATACCACAGAAGGCTGTTCAGCACAAGCGGGAGAATCCACTGTAGGCAGAGTCTTCTTGTAACCGGTCTTTCAATTCCGTAAGGTTTGATGAGATTTGTGATTCAAAAATATTCCAGCACTGAAGCGTGACTACAGCTCTGAAGACAGAATTTGAAGATGAACAAATCGTGAAATGCAGCCACTTGCCGTTTTCCATGTAATTTCACAATTTTCCAAGGCAAGAAATTTTTCAGTCAAGTTGAGAAATAACCTACACGAATTTCAATTGGGTGGCACTTGCTATTTGGCCATATTCAGTTGAAGTATTTGTAATGCTGGTTCAAATCCGTAAAGGAGCTTACGGCATGGATGCAATTTTTCAAAATTACGAGCTAATCAATGTATGCTGCGCTGAACACCAATTGGTGCAGCAGTACTAAGGTACTAATTATAACTGACACTGATGTCCCGGCAGCAGGTGTGTGCAATGCTTGCATCGATCAATTTCATTGTTAACTTGGACAACTACTACCAACAAATGATTGTTTGTGTGGCGATTTTTTTTAGCACTACTTTACCATAGTTAGGCTAACTGCAGACAGCAACTTTGAACACATATTGTTTAAAAACAATTAAACTTATCTTGGCCATAACAACGGGGTTACACACATCTAATTATCTCAGACCTGTAGCGACCTCCAGATTCAACTACTATTTTAGCAGGGGTGTTCGATACCAGGTTTTTCAACTCGATGCCGATACTTTAATTATCCAATATTGGTATCAACGATATTTTCTCGATGCCGATACTTTTTTCGATGCTGATACTTTAAGAATTAACGGAACTTAATGGATGGTAACTGATGAAGTGCTTAAAGGAAAACTCTGAATATTCAAGTCTTCAACTTTATAATGATTAAAGGTAGGCCTAATACTGTTTAGATCTCTTAGCTGTCAACGATACTGCTTCGATACTAAAAAAAAATGCTTGATAAGTTTCGATACCATCGATACTACCAGAAATTTGATACCCACTTTTAAATTTCGATACCACTACCAATACTAAGTATGTATCGGTATCAGTATCGAAATTCAATAGTATCGCACACCCCTGCATTTTAGAGTTAGACATATTAATAACGCAGTATAGCCAAAGGAAACTCAGATCACCGTTTGTGAAAAACTTAACTGAAAATAATGTCAGGCAACAGTTTCCCTCATACTATAATGTGACTGACAGCTATAAAGGTCAGCGACATTCTACATGCCTTGCTTTCCCCCCCAAAACACTTTTATTTAACTATGGTAAAATTACGGTGGCAGAGATCTAAAACTTACTTGCACTGGTAAGTCTCAACACAGCTAGAAGTCCAACGCCGGTAACTAGTACAACACCAATCATTTGAAGTCTTAGATTTAGCCATTGCTTTGCAGCCTGCATAGCAAATCCAGCCCGCTGATTTTTTTCTAACCGCTCTTCATTCTCTTTTCGGAACCTTAAAATAAAACACATTTTTGTATGCTGCAAAAACACTATCGACCAGTACATGGTAAGGAAACAGTTGTAAATTTGGCGGCACCTATCATCGGTTCAACTAAAATGCTGAGTGCCTGGGTAACAAGGCACTTCTCAAAAATTGACGCTCGAACAGAGAACTCCAAAAAATGATGTACATAGTACAACCCTCGAAAGTGTTTTGTCGCAAATGCAATTCATCACCATGTTGCCAAAAGCAGACACGAAGAAGTTCACCCACAAACTTACTACGACATTTGGTAGACCAATTCACTAAAATTGGAAGACCAATTCAAAAATTCACATACTCAGCTTACAGTAAATGGTGACGAATCTTACAAAATCTGATAAACTTCAAAAACTTTATTTACTTCTCAGTAGGCCTTCCAGTAACAGGACTCCTTGGCATGTCATGTGTGAAAGCCAAGGCTCGAAACACACAGGCCAGACTGAGCATACAGGATTTTGAAGGTTATAGGCTGCAAATTAATTTAAACTAACCAATATCACTTGTTGATACTAAATCTGGAAAGTACTGTATCAACAATTCATATTACTAACGATAGCAAACAGGGAGGAATGACGTTACCTTACTATTTTAAGCACTATACGCCAACCAATCACCAGTCAACCTGAGCCTATCACCAATAAAAAAGAGATTCCCTCCCAGAAACTAACTTTACTCACTGGTACTAGATAGCAGACAACTCTGTTTGGATGTCAATTGGCGAGCAATGCCTTTTTACCTAGGGTAGTGATACTAAGCATCTTAGTTAAAATCAAGGATCGACACCACTTTAGGGCTGGTTTAAAACTGGGCTATTACGCGATCAACCTCTGTTCCCAGGTTGAGTGTACAGTCCTCTTGCTGCCAGTCCATGAAGTCTTTTCTCTCTCTCTCTCCATCCATGGCACGAAAGAATGCATGCTAGTGATAAGTAATAAGATGCTACGGCATCACTGATCTCCTATGATGTGCGCGAGGTATGTTGTGAGAGGCAAGCTACCTGCAACTCTTTAACAAATCAACCTAGGCAAGATCCATCTATAGAAACTTGGGCAACAACTTTTCAAAAACTTACAATATGCTTGTACTGCATTCTGGCACGAGAGAAATCTATTTATATCTCTAGACGCTCACTCACTGTAAAGTGATTCTGGCCGTACGTGTCTGCAAAATTGTTTTGTGTCGAAACGGATGTTAAATTCATGTAGTAAGGCCGTAAAAATATAATTAATTGGTTCTCAAAAGCACATACATGGTTTTTTTTGCTAAGTGCATGGAATGTTTTTTTAAGCCAGTCTAAAAAAAATTCCCATCGCGAGTCACTGCTTGTACCAAACACTTCCTGGATTTGATACCATACCAGGCCATGCTCCACTACAATGATCATGGCGAAATGAATCTAAGAGCTGTTCAAAGGCGTGTCACAACTAAAAACTTGAATCTAAAGAAATACATATCAACAGTACAACAAACAAAATCCACAACAAAATGTATGCTATTAATTTTTGTTTGGAAAAAAAAATAGACAATTGCCTGCATCTGAAAAATTGGAAATAAAAATAAAACCATAAGATTCATAATACAGTTTTGATTGAAGTCCATATTTTCCAACAATTTCACTACAAGTTTCGTGTTCATTCAATAAAATTTAAGGCTGCACCGATATCAACTTTACCGATCCGGTTTTAAACCACCAATAATATTATATATTACTAATTATATTAATAATTATTAAACCGGTTTTAAACTGCCAATAATTATTAAAATTTAAATAGTACCCCACCATTAAAACCTAGCTAGGAAGATATTCAGCGATTTCCTGAACAAAACGCCGCGAACCGCATGTCGTAATCTCGAACGGTTCCAGAGTTATCGTTATTTCCACGAAAGTTGCCGGTACCGACACCACAAATATCGGCACCCGATCCTATCCAGTAAAATTATAATAAAGGATTTTCGAAGGTTTACACATTGCCAATTTTCTGAACTTCAAGGGCTTTTTATTTTAAATAAAAAGAAAGTGTATCCTGTTGCAAGGACTTGCATAATGATATCTCGGAGTAGTTAGTAAGAAAGTGTCAAAACCATTTAAGTTTTGCATACAAAATACATGCGTAAAGCCTGAAACATACAAACTCACCTAGCTTCATTACGAAAGGCTCTTATTGTTGTTAATCCGGCCAGACTCTCAGAAAAATGTGCATAGATAGGAGAAAGTGTTAGTGCAGAAAGTCGTTTGACTTCTCGGGAGGTATGTCTGTAATATTCCTGGGGAAAAAAAAACCATTTAAACAAGGACAATGTTTGTCCTTCTATTACTAACAGTTTAATATATTCTTTTCTATTATTAATAATAATTCTGAAGTTATTAATAATGATGGATGAAGTGACAAATCTCTTACAACCTTCAGAAATTCAGCAGCCCTATACATGACCTTGACCAGTACTTGTCTTTATCAGCTTTAGGGCATTTTGTACAATAAGCAAGCAGACATACTGCATTATGATCTGCATTGTGTAAGACGGCAAAGGTGCTGCTTAACTGACCGTGTGGGTCAACAACTCAACATGTACAAATGTTTTTTCCAGTTTTTAGAATAAACTTAAAAATGGTTTGAGCTAGTGACTTTTAATTTACACCACAGAAAAACTCTCGTCGACATGATGAATTTGGTATATTTCAATGTCAAAATCGGTCAAAAATTGGCGAAGTAATCGCATTTTCACCGGTTTCGAGTTTTCTCAGTATGGATGCTCAGTATGGATGCAAGCGATGAGCCGAGTTCGAGACACTGTTCAGCTTGAATATTTCAAGTTATCGCACATCCGTAATTATTTATATCTAACAAAAAAAAGTAGTGTTGCTGGTGAATGGGGAGAGGTATAGGGGGCACGATCACTTACTCTAGGGGTAACTATATTTAGAGTTTGGAGTGACTTACTCCGTAGACAACTACGTCTGGCATCGCGGGAAGTGAGGGGTGGGGGGGGGGGAGATATGTGCCACTGAACCTACAATAATCATCTTTTGCCATCACATAGTTATTAAGTACACTACTTCTGTGTACTGTAGTTTAAATAAATTAAATAATTTATCAACTGTGTAGATGAACAATTTCCTCTGGGACGACGCACATTCGATACGGGAGCTTGGTGGGGCCAAAATAAAAAAAAACAGATGGCCAACTGCGCAGGCTCGCAGTCCAAAAAATTGATATCATATGGGTCAAACCGTAGCGCCCCAGCTAAGTGAAGTATCCGAAGCGTTAAACTGTAAATACATATGCTGGGACAGTCCTTTCCTGTGCCTCGACGGCATCTGTTGTCACGAAATGCATGAACCTACGTCAATTGTGTTTGTTATAAACGGGACAGAAAGCCAATTGGGCTCGATAAGTGTTAAACAAATACAAATGCAAACCTATTTACGTTGCCTTTTAGACTTAAATGACAGACTGTCTGAGCGGGGAATCGAACCAAAACCAGCTGGTTTGCTTCCCCACTCAGGCAGTCTGACATTTAAGTCCAAAAGGCAACGTGAATAGGGTGGCATCTGTATTTGTTTAATTGTATTTGTTAACTGTACTCAGCCAAAGTGGCGTGTTTGCCCATTATGTCACAAAAACTCGATAACAAATGTTCTATTTCAAAATATAACCCATAACCGCCTAGCTACGACCGTACGCCTTCAACGTATAACAGCGAAAAACTAAGTCCCAGCGCGAGCTTTGTGAGGGGTCCCCGGGGACCCCGAGCAAAGCGGGCAGTCTCAGCCCAGTGGTCAGCGTCGTCGGCTCCAAACCAAGAGAATGCCGGTTCGAATCCGAGAACCTACCCAAGTACCATAAAAAAAGGGTCTGAAAGTTCTTTCAAACGGTTATGGGTTATATATACATACCGTCTGGTACCGACCTTAACACAGAAGAATAATGAAAGTTCAACTCAGTCAACTAGGAATTGCGTGTCGGCACATTTTCAAGCCCTTCCTAGAATCCTCATCAGGCCACAAAAATGTTATTTACACTATTAGCTTGCACATATTTTGTGAAACTTGGAGCACTATGTCCTGTCTTTCTTCCTTATGTGTCGTGGTTGGTGGCGGCCCCATTCAGCAAGTTTGTATTTAATGGTTTTATGGCCCTTGATTAGGCCGGCTTGTGTCTGTTTCAGTGCAGGTAAGGTTTTCATTGGAGGTGGTGGGAGATAAAGGCTTTCATATGGCTAAAGGTCCCTATGGTGAAATAGCAGGTTGTTGGTTTTTGGAGTTCAATGGCGATGGATTCCAGGGCAAGCCTGGCGTTGAGTTCTTCTCATTAAAGAGGATTTCAGTATAAAATAACTTACAGTCAAAAAGCAGCACCAAAAACTGTCCAAGTTACAAGCAAAATCTTGCAAAACTTGAAAGGTTGCCAAAAATTTGCAAGTTTGCAAGGTTTTTGCAAGGTTTTGCTGGTAACGGACAGTTTTTGGTGCTGCGTTTTGAATAAGTTATTTTATAAATGAACATCAACCAAAGTATTTGTGCCGTACCATAGGATTTCAGTGTTTTTAAAGTCCAGTAGGTCGCTTGTCCTTCTTCTAGAGTTTTTCTCATTTAAAGAAGATTTCAGTGTTTTTAAAGTCTGGAAGGTGGCCAGTGTCTACGAAATGTACTGCTAATCCATCATTGAGGTCGAATTGTTGTACAGCTGATTTGTATTCAGCGTTTTGAGTTTCGACTGAGCGTTACGTATGGCCTACGTACGTGGTGGGGCACTGTAGGCCTGGAATACGGTATACAACATTAGATTGCAAACAGCCCCAACATCAAAATACTAGTTTGATCACGACCACCTCCAGTGCTCCACCACCTACATAGGTCACTCGAAATGCTCAATCAAAACTCGAAACGCTGAATACAAATCAGCTGTACAAAAATTGGACCTCAATGACGGATTAGCAGTACATTTCGTAGACACTGGCCGCCTTCCAGACTTTAAAAACACTGACATCTTCTTTAAATGAGAAGAAACTCTACTCCAGGCCTCCAAACACCAACAACCTGCAATCTCACCAAAGGGACCTTTAGCCATATACAAGTGCTCGTCCCCCACCACCTCCAATGAAAAATCATACCTGCACTGAACAGGCACAAGACGGCCCAATCACAACAAGGCTGTTACCCATTAAATTCAAACTCTCTGAATGGCCACAACCAGCTGAGACACATACGGTAAAACGATGGGACGTAATGCTCCAAGTTTGGACAAATATGCACAAATAGCAGGGATGTGAGCGCTTCGTAGTGAAAAATCAGGACGTTTCTGAGATGGGGGTTTAGGGATCCGGGGGTAAAACCGTGGCCCAAGTCGATTTTGAGAAATTGAAGGGTATAAACTAAACATTTCCTAATAGGGTTTGCAGAATTTTTGGAGCAGTACAGAATTAATTTTGGCCTGAAAATGCATACAGTATAAACTTCACTTTTTTAAAATTTGAAATTGGTCAATCACAGTCCCCGTTTCACTGCAGCGCATTCTTCGGTAAGCTCTAGCGCAGCCTCCGTAATGTACGGTTGATAGGCCACAGCACTAACTGGAACTGTCGTTCGATGTTGGAGACATATTTTTCGTGTGACAGATTTAAAACGGAGAAAAATCGTTAACTTCTACATACAACAAAAAAAAAACTAGAATTCAGGCAAAATCCGGAAAAGTCACATCCCTGAAATAGTGTAAATAACAATTTTTTGGCCTGAAGAAGATCCTACGAAGGGATTGAAAATTTGCCGACGCACAATTTCAAGCAGAGTGAGTTGAACTTTTATTACTCTTCTGAACACTATGAAACCTCAACGTAAAATGCCGTTTTTTTATCCGTAATATACTTAATTTCGGAGAGTACCATCACAATTTCACAGGCCCAATGAACATGAATTTCAAGGAGTAACGAAGACTTACTTGTATGTACAGATATATAGAAAACAGAGGTATAATAAGCAGCAAAATCCAAGGAAGACCATAACATGCAATAGCAATTGTTCCCAAAAGGCCAAACGATTGAGCAAGTAAGATATTTAGGATAAACGGCAGAGAGTCGTCTACTGCATACAAATCTGAAGAGAAGCGATTTAAAATTCGTCCTAGTGGGTTTCTTTCAAAAAATGAAGCTGGAGCCTAAATATGACAGAAAATATAATAATGTTATGTTAAAGTGTACATCACGTTAAAGGCAGCTTCTTCCTGCTTATGTCATACATATATACTTGTCTGCATCATACTTACTTGAAAAAGACTTGAAAGCAGTTTCCTGTGAATAATCTTAGCAGCTGATACACCACCATATGCAAATAGAAAGGCCCGGAAAAGCGTGAACAATGAATTTGCTCCGACTAATATTCCGTATACTGTGAGGTAAAATTTTGTGTCAGGATCAATCATCGCTTGGTCTTTAATTCCTGACATTCGAGTCCAATGCTGACTAAAAGCAAGAAAACAGAAGAAAAAATTGCACCGTTTACCAAACGCATTAAAATAAGTAAAGAATTATGTATTATTTCTCTTTAACTACTATAATTACAAACATGAAAAAAAGCCATGAGGCGAATTACTTTGAAATGTGAAAGATATGATTAGCAACAAATACACAGTTCAGCACTTCACCACTAGCATGTGGTTCATTGAAAATTTGCAGTAGTAGTGGTGAAGAGCTGAACTTAAAAATTTTGCGTACATCAATTACAAATATCGTAGCAAAATACCTTCCTAAAGAACAATGTAAACTTGTCAGTAGTAACAAAACTCATGATTTACAGATACAATTTGTTTATTATTATGTTTGGTTCATGAAACGCTTGAAGAGGCAGACCATTCACACCTGAATCGTACAGGAAATTAAAGTCGCCATTTTTGGGGTGAAAAAGTATGTCGAGTAGAACCTTCTCAAGGGGGGGTGTCATACAATTTCCAGGTCACGTCAAAAGGGTGGGGTAAAAAACACACTGACCAAACTGGAAGGAAAAGTCATTCTTGGACCTAAAAAATGGCACTTACAGCAGTCAAAAATTCTAAAAACACCTCTGCATCTGGGGGGCAAGCTCCCCAGACCCCCCCCCCCCCATGATGCAAGTTTTTGCAAGTAGGGTTGTAAAGTTCCAATTAATTGGCTAAAGGTTACCGTAAGGTTAAAAAAAAGCTATTAACAGTTAACACCCCACCCCAAATTTTTTTTCAAGTTTGACACTTTTGGGTCCACACCATTTTTTTTTTGTCGTTCCGTCCGAAAACTCGCTTTGCGTGATGTCACTTGAGGCTGTGCCCCAATGCATTCTTAAGTCATGTTCTACGTTGAACCAATAGGAGCACGCAATACTAAAGTTTCAACACGGACGTCGAAACAGAGCAGTTTATGCAATGAATAAAGGCAGTGAAGTTCAGGACGTTATTCATTGCAGACAACGAAACTGGAATTCCCAGCTTTCGAATGCGACCAAGAAACCAAGAAATTTTTTACTGAAACTTTGGTTTCAGGTATTAGATTTTGTTGTCTCAGTTTTAAACTGGGGCAGCTTGGAAAATAACGATACCAGTGTAAAACGTAATTAACACCACAAATACAAATCTTCTTCCTAGCTTTAGAGTAAATCAGACATCTGGAAGGTCAAAGTGGTATTGAGTATGGGTTTGCTATGTGAAAGGTTGTGCTCAAATTGCTTTCCAAAATTATTTTCAAAATTAAAATTGACCAGTATTTTAAAGGAGGTACGCTTTGTATTAAACCTAAATTACTAAACGTTTAATCTTCAAGACGACGATTACCATTTAAACGATTAATCGACACAACCCTATTTACAAGGTTTTGAAGCTATTAGTACCAATGCTGCAAGTATAGATTTTACAAAAAACTTTGTAGAAAAGCCTTGGTTTCTTGGCTTCTTCTGCCTTTCAGGTGCCGACTACGTTACGGATGTGGTCATACAAGCAAACAGCGTGTTCATCATACTTATATGAATCTCGACAAGAGATTGGTGTAAGGAACATTTTATGCACCATTTTTAACCCAACATGTCTTTTTATTAAAAATGAGACACATTCCCTTACAACTAATGGTTACTGTTGGTGTGGAGAGCCACTTACTTAATTGACTACAGCACTAATGTTGGCTACAAGAAATCATCTGCAGACAGTCTCAATAGGTATACGAAAAACGCATTTTTTTTTTTGGGCCCCAGTATCGGTCCCCGTGGGGGGGGGGGGGGGGGTGGTCAAGATTTTCTTCAGGGTCTGGACGGGGAATCATCGAAAATTTGGTGGTCACATTTTCATCCCCCCCCCTGGGCCGGGCCATAATTAATGACCGGTCCCTTAAGACTTTAAAGCGTTCAAATATATCAGACCTAAATTTATCAAGACTTATTTATCTACAAATAATAACGCCACAAATTATAACTCTTACTACCAAATACACAATTTGTTATTATTTATGGCAATAGTTTAATAAGAGGTGTGAGCCTTCAGCCTAAGTCAATTTTTTTTGCTGGTAGTTAGTTACGTAACCATGATGTGTACTTATGTGCTTCGTGTTTTCTTTATTTTGCCCATTTTTTCGTAATTGGAGAAAACTTGAGAATGGCTTAATTGAGATTAATACTAATTAGCTATCAAAATAATGAGTAACGAAAGCAGTCGAAATCATCAAAGGCCCTCAATTTTGTAAACAATTAAAACAAACAGTGTGTTGAGGAACAGGAAGGGCCTCCCTGAACGTAAGAAAGTGTCGCTTAGTACACAACAATAATGCTTAGTACACAACAATGTATAAAACAAAGCATTAAATGGATTTACTAGATGCTGATCCAACCGTAAAATTTCTTGATATTAATTTAGCAAATGTTATTGTACCTTACAATGAATTCTGGAAACGGGTCACCAGCTGGCAGCATTAAATGGGTGTGACGCTGCCAGTAATCCGTAATGTTAGTTTTGTTGGTAGTTGAACTATTGCCAGACTCCGACACCCAGTGTGCCAACCAACCATCAGTTGCGTTGCGTGTGCCTATGTATTCAAAACACAAGTATTTTAAAATATGGTATGTAATACATACAGACTTAATATAAATACTAAATATTTAATTAAAACATTTTTATTTGTGAGTTAGGATAAAAAAAAAACTGATTTAGCAGCATAAATCCAACAAATGAAAGGAAATGTCAAATGAACTTGGCTACCGTTAAATATCAAAATTAGCTCATTTTTGCTTTTCATCTAGTTTAACATCACTTAAGAGAACTTGTTTACTTGCATACTTATTAATACTATGCAACTTAGAATGGCAGGCAAGCGGCATGAGAACAAAAAAAAAAAAGAAGGAAATATTCATAAGTGGTGCGATATTACTTTCTCACCTTGCATAAGGGTCATCATAATGATAACAAATGATACTAGTACGGAACCAACTGCAGAACAATAATCTTGATACACCTTAAGTTTCACTGTGCCAGTTTCTCGTTCTTCAGTTACAATCAGATTGCTTTCCTCCAATTTACTGCCTTTAATTCCATGTAGATTCTGTTCATGGTCTTGGTCTTCAGTTGACGTAAAGTTTATATCAGGTGCAACTTCTGAAATTGGTACTTCGGGAGATGCTAAAACTGGTGGCAGTGTGGAAAGCACATCTGCAACTGGACCTAAGAGAAACAAAGGAAGGTTTAGAGTTGCCATTATTATTGGCCAAAAACATGTAACGCTTTTGAATAGGTACGACTATTATCATAAGCTATTTTTTAAGAGCGTGAAATACCGGTAACCGGTGGTGTTAGTGTTAAATATTTGTTCAAGATGTGTAACTGTTAAATTCAACAATGAAATTTTTTTCAACCATTAACAGATTACTGAACCAAAATGTAAATGATCACACTTTTTTAGATTTCAGTTTCGGGGAAAGTATTGGTATATATGGCACTGTTCATTTGGCTGTATTTACTATAATAATATTGACGCTGAATGCCTAATATACAGGGTGGCCCATAAAAGACATACAACTTCACATTTTTTAAAGTCCATACTAATTTAGAAGTTCCTTTTCAATTCAGACTCAAAATTGAACATTAGGTCCAAAAAAGTGGCTCCTATTATCACTAATTTTTTTTAAGAACTTATATCCATGCCTGCAATTTTTTGTAATGCTTATTTAACAACACTACATGAAAATAAAATTTAAAAAAAACTGATACTATTTTCTTTTTGTAACTAAAACTTGGGAACTGTCATTAATTTATTTACAACTGGGTAAAAATACAGTTACAAACAAAAACGGTAAATGCACGGAAACACAACTAATACTCATCGAAAATTAAGTATTATATGAATTCAACGGCAATTTCCTGGCAATAATAATAGCTATTTAAGACCTCCACCTGATTTAAGAAACTTAACAAGTAATAGCAAAATAAAGTATTTTTTAAAGAAATGGTTAACCGATCATTAATTTGTAAATGATACATATCTTTGCTGTGAAATTATACAGCTTTTATTCAGTAAATTTATATAGTAAATCTATGCAATTGATTGTTGCTCTTGTTTTAATTTTACTGAACTAATGCAGTGTTGTGCGGTTACTACCGTGTGCGTATTGAAATATTGTGTGTATTGTTATTTGTTTTAGGTTAAGATAGAAATTCAAGGATGAATATCCCCATACAAGTACTTTTTGTACTTCGGGTTGCGAATTGAAAAATAAATTATTACTTACTTACTTAAATTTAATGTTAAGGGTATGTGACGTGGCGTAGTTGTTTGTAAGCAATTGCAGTTTGAGCATTAAATCCCAATATTGAAAAACACTATTTGATATACATTACCTGTAAATTTATTGCATTCTTCCCAAGGATGCTTTCTCTCGCTGGAGGTTTTTAGGTTAAAAAAGCCGGCCGCCGTCTGGTGTTACTAAAATTGTCCGACGTACACCATCACTTAGCAACTTCTGGACGCACCTGCCAATTAAGGGGCAGAGGGAAACAGGCGCATGCCATTCACCACAGAAATCTTCCGCCATTTTCCAAAATCAATATGTCTATATATATCGACATATTCGGTCTCGCAAGTTGCCTTGCCAAGAATTAATTCTTTCGCCTCGCACGCTTTTGCGGTAATAGTTAGGTTTTCCTCTGGTCCGTATCGCATGTACGGAAATTCAATATTCACACTCGCCTCGCAACACTTTCTTGCTGAAATTCCACTCATTTTCCAACCCATTATCGCTTCGTCACTTCGTTAGCACGTTTAGCGGACCACTGCCACCTCGCACCCGTTGTGATGTAAACGTTTTTCTACACCACTTTTCTCGCTCCCGATTTACAATTCTCCTGTACAATCTTCTCCACAAAGCTCGTAAGCCGTTAACTACATCGAACTCACCGCGTGCAAACCACTTCAGCTCCCCAAACAGCTCCGTTTCATTTCCATCAACACCCAACTAATGGTTTTTTGTTAACATGGCCGCCGCCATCTTTCTTAGCAGCTAGCCTCCACGCAGATCTGCTCTTCCTCGTTGCTGTCCGCTTGCACGTAGCTTCGCTGCAGCCTTCCAGGCCACGCTCGTCACTCATCCTTAACAGTGTAAACAAATAACCAAAAACAAAATAAGCTAATACTACTTCTTCGTCGAAGCCAACAGACGAGCTTCCGCGCCAGCGGCAAGAATTAGAGTGGGGAGGAGAGGGGACGGGGATGAAGGGGGAAGTAGGGCAGAATGCATAGTTTTGCATCAATTACCGACATAATTTGAGCAGTATGACGTAGGTACAAGGCGCCGATTGGTGAGAGAGAGTTCCCATACGTAACACACACGAGGAGGGCTCCATGAAGGAGAATACGAGTTGTTGATGCGCACGATCAGGATATAGGCTTCTCACCCAGCTTACCTTTCTGAATTATTTTGCCATCATGCAAGACGACTGCAACGTCAGCATGGTGAACATAAGCCAATTGATGCGTGCAAAGGATGCAGGTTTTATTCCTTAGAAGATTAATAATGCAGTTGTCAAATATATGTTTAGCCACATGGACATCTACAGCAGCAAGGGGATCATCCAACAAATAGAAATGTTTATCCTGAGAAAAACAAATAAAAAAGGCTAAGTGAGAAAGATTAAAAATTAAAAGACATAACATTCTTATACGAAATACAAAGGAAAAAGTAGTGCTGAAACAGCGCATTTCCACAAATCGATAAGAACAAATCAGTCTCAATTTTAAACAAACCTGGTAAACTGCCCGAGCCAATGCTATTCGTGTTTTCTGTCCTCCACTTAAAGTGACACCTCTTTCACCAACCTCAGTTTCATCTCCTGCAGGCAAGTCCTAAAAATGTGTTTCAACATAATGGTTGGTCAACTCTTTAGTCAACATGAGAAAACACTGCACACACCAGAAAAAGTATTTTCTGAATAAAACCTGAGAACTCGGTATTTATTGTGTACACATATTTCAATAGGAATATAATCGTCAGATTCAATTTCAAACCAAAGACCTTCAGGATACTGCAGTAGGCTACCCTGCAATCCACGACCAACAATACAGTACTAACAATAATACAATTATGACAATTAGTAATAACATTCTTTAAGGTATATTTTGGAAGATTGGCGCACTCCAAGCTGAAGGTACAGCACCAAAAGGTAAGCAGGACAGTTTTGATACGCAATTCTAATCAGAATTTCATAGGATATTTCACATGGTACAATAGATATGAGCACCAAGCATCATAGAGCCCTTCTCGTCCTGAAAATGCCAGGGATGGCTGAGGTTGGCTTGACCCAGAGACATCCTACGCGGTTTTCCAAACAATATACTAAGAAAGCTAAAATATTCAATGGTTTAGATACAACAAAAGTTTTATTTAAAAAAATATGCAAGCTTGTCTGATGGAGAAATGTGTCTCACCCGTCAGCATGGGCATCCTAGGAACTAGGAACCTGGCACATCTGTAGATGCAGAAAGCTTGGTTACCGAGTCAGTATTCAGCACTGGCAGAGAATTGGCTGGCAAACCAACGCCATGCAGCAGTCTTATATCAAGGCCCTTTTTTTCAAAGTTAATATTTAGCCTCCAAACTTGACAATATTCAAGCTTTAGCCACTAATGGGATGTGAATAACTCAACGTTGTAGCGTGCACAGACCTCCGAGAAGGCAAGAGCAACTTTTAATAAAAGGGCACAGTGAGTTTTAGTGGACAAATTTCCTGGGGACTTTTTTTTCCCCTTATCACTCATTTTACCCTTTTCTGCGCCTTTCTTAGCCTTTTTTGTCTTTTTTAAGCCTTTCGACCCTTTCTCTGGCAGCAACGCCAGCATATTTCGGCACGCATTGGGCATATAGTTTTTTTTTGTTTTTTTTTTACAAAAAGTGCTTTTTCCAAAAACACGGGGGAAAATGCTCCCCCCCCCCCCCCCCCCACCATGCATGCCACTACTTTAATGTCACTCTCCACTTTAGTGAATTAATAAACGTGATTAGACTTCTTACCTCCAAATCTTCTTCCAATGAACATGCATCCAAAACCGTTCTGTACCATGCCCCGTTATAAGGTTTTCCAAACAAAATATTACTGCGGATTGTGCCCTGTTGAATCCAGGGCTGCTGCGGAACATAGCCAAAACCCTCGGTACAGTCTGCAAGATAAATTTCACCTCTGGTTTTGGTCATTTCAGCTATTATGGCTTGAAGAAGAGAACTTTTTCCACTTCCAACTTGACCCACGATAGCTATCAATTGTCCCTAAAAAAAAAGGAGATACAAAAGAGGTCTGAAATTATGTAATCATATTACCGTAAATCGCCCGTTAAATTCCCATTGGCTGTTAAAAATTAATTGGATAAATAAAGGGCCATAATAAAGTTATAAATATTTTTTTGAATCTTACTTCTGATAAGGGAGGATGTTGAGGCCTAACTCCATCGCGAAAAATGTGGTGTTTATGCGATCATTCAGGCATGTGGTCTAGGTTCGGTCTACCATTAACGCAAAGCCTTTATTCTTATTTGTTCAGGAATCCAAGTTACTAGTTTATTTAGTTTGCTTTATGTATGAAGCTTTTAATTAATTTTGGTGCAGAAAGACCATGATTTAAGAGGATCATATCAAAAACCAAAACTGGTAAAAGGGGCCACCAAGTTTCCCTTCAAAGGAGTGATATCAACACACCAAAACATTTGCTAAGTTAGTCGCACCGACTAATAGTTCGAAGGTTAAATGAAAACTAAAACACTGCCACTTTCGGTAGCAATGTTCAAGTTTTCATTTAACGTCCAAAGTATTATTCGGTGCGATGAAGTTGGCGATGTTTTGGTGTGTCGATATCACTCCTTTGAAGGGCCGAACCATTCGGAACTTGGCAGCCCCTTTTACCAGTTTTGGTTTTTGATATAATCACTCCTTTTTTTTTTAATTGTTTATTGACTCAACTCCACTACCGTGCAGATATGAAATAAAGTGCCACGTCAACAAGAAAATGGTTTTCACCCTATTTGCCACTACCTTTTGTCTATAGGCCGAACCATTCACAACTTGGTCACCTCTTTATAAGTTTTTGGTTTGGTTTTAATTTTGTTGTAATTTGTTTTATTTAGTTACATTTCGTGTGTTGATATCAACTGAAGGGCCGAACCACTCTCAACTTGGTGGCCTCTTTACCAGTTTTTGGCTTTGTTTATTTTGCTTTGTTTTTACAGTTGGTTTATTATTCATGAATTGGACGTGAATACAATTTCTTTGCAACATTGTTTAGATTTATCGTGATACACTAGTGTGTGTCTAGGAACGCACGTCAGTATACACGTTCTCATTGTCCGAACTTTCGCCGTCCAATGAGAGACGATGCCGACAATACTAACAATTTTATAACAATATTATAACAATATTTTAGTACTTAAGCGCTCCCTCCCACGCCATACCCGTTACACCCCCAGGCACCAAATCATAAAAGGTACGCAGTTCGTATTGTACTGCACCCATTCGTACAATTTCATAGCTGGAAGCCTTTCCGTTATTTCGGTATTGATGAATAATTACCCAATGGGATTTAACATGAGGATGAGCGGACTAGCTAGCTAGCTATTAGTAACACATTTTCAACATTATTGGGGGTCAGATTTTGCACTGAAAGCAGCTTAGTTGACATTCCTACACGAGTTAGTTTTTGTCCGGTGGGTCATTGCTCTCGATTTCAACACAATTTAAGCTTTTATACCGCATTATTATTTGTCCCCAAGTGCCAGAAATGCGCCCGCCCAACTATATTTCAGAATATAAAACACTGACGCTATGGCTTCACGCTACAATGGTTTACAACCTTGACAACTGAATTGATGTGATGTTTGTTGTGATGTTTGTTGCCTAACTTGGCACGACACACTAGAAACCAATTTTTACCCCCCCCCCCCCCCATGTAAAATTGGGCTTTCTAGTCGGCACGGAAATATCTACTACTGTAAATTTCTGCATTTACAGTTGACCTCGTCAATTGTGGCGGCGGGCACCACCTTGACGGGTTACCCCGGGTTGCGAGCTGGCTCCCCAAAAAGTTTCCCAAACTTCGCACCAACAGAAACAGGGAGAAAAGTCTTGCTTCATGGATTGTCTTTGTTTCTGTTGGTTAGTGCTTAAGGGGCACGGCGACAAATCAGTAAGCGATAACGAGTCACTGATGGTGTCGTCCCTGTTCTTGACTTGTCGTGTTCATGGAGATGGATGGTTTCACCAGGATGACATGGAGCATTTTGGTGAAAGGAGAATGGATGCGGAAGGTTCGGGAAGTTGATCATGTCCACGGATCTGAAGTGTGACCCTGGTGTTGGTGCGTTACCAGGTTTCTGCTTCATCTTTAATGTGCATGAGGGGCCGGACTAAGCATCTGGCAGCGACAAAGAGCCACAGAAGCTTTCGCGTAAAGACTTGTCAAGTTATATTGAAGAAGTTGACAAAGCTAACGACGACAGTTCAGAGGCGCTGTGGAGGTCAGAGTGATGTTTGGGTGATGATCCTCGAGAGTTTCTAGTGGTTGAAAGTGATGGATGAGTTGGTGATCAAGTTTGTTGGGGACAGCAGATAATTAGCTTGTGATTTTAGCATGTTGTGGGCTGTTGGCGGCAAGTGATGTGGGATTGGTGCCGGTGTTGTGTTGTTGAAAGGTGACGCTTCGTTGAACGGTAGTTGTCACAGAGAGACCACGATCGCAGCAGTAGGGTTTGACACATGAGATAGTGGCCTCAAAGCAGAAATTCATGTTGAATTTCTTGTGATGTTGTCAATTTAGTCGGTGATCATGAAGAGAGCGATGGATTGACTGAAGTTTGGAATCTGTGGGAAGAAGAGGCGAAGTTCCAGATTTGGCGATGGTCAAATGTCATGGCCATGTTGATGGAATTGTGTCAAGCGGTTGATGAGAGCCGTGAAAAGAAACTTCTTTATGTTAGGTTCCGGATGGGTGCAGAAGAAGAAGTAGCTCTCTTTCGGTGAGAGCTTGGAGGAGCTTCAGTCAGTCGAAAGTTTAAGGCTCCGTTCCGGTCTGAGGCGAAGCAGAAGTGCGACCAGAACGTGCTGGAGCAGACGGAGACAAAAGAATTTGCGCTGGCGACGGAGAAGGGCCAACCAGCACTTCAGGGTCTCCAGGTTAAGGGTTCGTTGGAGAAGACGGAGACCAGTGAAGAAATGCCGTCCCAAGCGGTTGAGCCATGAGGAACCTCAATGGGTGAAGGAGACCCATCCGTCGTGAAATGCGTGAATGAGTCAAGGAGCTACTTTCGCTGTGAAGGATGGTCAAATGACAGTGAAGGGTCAATCGGGTGAAGGAAGGTTTATTAGTGAAGAGAGAGGTGAAGCCACCGACAGACGAGCGCTCGAAGGCTTCTGGGTGAGAGTTGGTGCCGAAGATGGTCTGTGATGCAATTGTTGTCAGTGTACCGAGATGAGAGGAACGGGCAAACAATTGCAGGTGGATGAACGACAGCAAGGTGACAAGAGCTTAAGTTGGAGTTGGCGGTATTAATCGGAAGCTGCGGACGACGAAGGGAGGAACGGGAGGTAGCGAAGGGTGAATGCGAGCAGGGCTGCAGGGCTTGAAAGAGCTGCAACATAGCTGGTGAGGGACAGATGGTCGACACAGATGAAAATTGGAAAGAGTTGTCACGATGGATTGTGGGCGCAGTCGGTGGTGAGGGACGAAGGTTTGTTAAGTCAGTGAAATGAGGCACAGCTGGCAGCAAAGGGAGGCTTGAGGCTGTGATTTAGGTTGGCGTAGCAAGCTGGTAGAGGGGAACGCAGGAATGCCGGAGTTGAGCAAGCAGCAAAGACAGAAACATGAGGCAGTGATTAATGCTGGTGACGGGCTGCAGACTGGAAGGGCACAGGTGCAAAGAGCTGCGATAATGGTCGGCGAGCGACAAGGTGTTGCAGATCGTGAAAGATGAAGGGCCGAGGTTGCTGCGATATACCTGAAGGAGCTGCGATGATGGTCCGAGAGGGACAGCATCCCGCGAAAGACGATGTCCGAAGGAACTGTTAACGGTGTCGCTTAGAACTGCAGCTGCATAGGAGGGAGGTCCGGACCAGCTGCGATGAATGTCGGCGATGTACAGCAGGCAGCGGGGACAAAGGCTCGAAGGAGTTGCTTCAATGGTCAGTGAAGGACAGCAGGCATCGAAAGGTTGAAGGTTCGAAGGAGCTGTGATGATGGTCGGTGAGGCACAGCAGGCAGCAACAGACGGAGGTCTAAAGGAGCTGCAGTGATTGTTCACGAGGGAAAACAGTTGTGTAGGATGAAGGTCTGAAGAGGCTGTGATGAGTGTTGAAGAGGGATAGCAGGCAGCGAAGGATGAAGGTCCAAAGAAGCTGCAATGAGGGTCAACGAGGGACAGCAGCTATGAAGGATGAAGGTCTGAAGAAGATACGATTAATATCGGCGAGGGATAACAGGTCATAAAGGAAGGAGGTCTGGAGAGCTGCAATGTTTGTTGGTGAGGGATAACAGCCATGAAGGGTGAAGGTCCGAAGAGGTTGCGATTAATGTCGGTGAGGGACAGTAGATCACAAGGAAGAAGGTTCGGAGGAGCTGCAACGATTGTCGGAGAGGTCCAGCAGCTGCGAACGGTGAAGGTCCTGAAGGAGCTGCGATGAGTATCAGTGGGGAACAGCAGGCAGCGAAGGACGAAGGTCCGAGAAGCTACAATGATTGACAATGAGGGATAGCGGTGTGAAGAATGAAGGTCCAAAGGAACTGTGGTAAATGTCAGCAAGGGGTGGCAGGTCACGTAGGACAAGGGTCCGAAGGATCTGCAATAATTGTAGACGAGGGACAGCAGCTGTGAAGGGTGAAGGTCCGGAGGAGCTGCGATAAGCGTCAGTGAGGGACAGCAGGCAGCGAGGGACGAAATTCCAAAGTGGCTGCAATGTCAGCGAGGGACAGCAGCTGTAAAGGATGAAGGCCCGAATAAGATGTAGTGATTATAGGCAAGGGGCCGCAAGCCGCAAAGGACGAAGGTCTGAGGGAGCTGCAGTGATAGACAATGAGGGACAGCTGCAGCGAAGTATAAAGGTCCGAAGGAGCTGTGAACGTCAGCGAGGGACATAGAGCATTGGAGGATGAAGGTCCGAAGGTACAGCTTTGAATGGCGGCGAGGGTCAATGAAGGTTGGTGCTTCGGAAAACTTGCATGTAGAGAAGCAGGTTGAGTGAGTGATGAAGGAGGAGCCGAAGAGTGTCGATGTCTGCATGGGAGAGGTGACAATTGTCGAGCCATGATGCGTCGAACGAAGGTCCCAAGGAGCACCTCGGCAAGTGGTCATCGTGTGGGTGACGGCTACCTGTTGTGGGAACAAAGGCTACCTGTTGTTGAAAAACAGCCTTCGGGTGAAGGGTATCCAAATGAAGGCATCATGTAGTCGAAGGTTGTCCTTCGGGGTAAAGGGTCTTCAAACGAAGGCATCTTATAGTTGAAAGTCGTCCTTTGGGGGAAAGGTCTTCGAACGGAGGCTTCACGTAGTTGAAGATTATCCTTCGGAGCGAATGGTCTTCAAACGAAGGCATCTTACAGTTGAAAGTCGCCCTTCGGGGTGAAGGGTCTTCAAACGGAGGCTTCGCATAGTTGAAGGTTGTCCTTCAGGGCGAAGGTTCTTCAACAAAGGCTACATGAAGTTGAAGGTAGTCCTTCAGGGCGAAGGGTCAGTAAACGAAGGCTTCTCAAGTTGAAAGTCGTCCTTCGGGATTAAGGGTCTTCAAACGAAGGCTTCATTTGGTATCGGGGTGAAGAGTCTTCAAACGAAGGCATCATTTGGTTGAGGTGGTTCTTCGGAGTGAAGGGTCTTCGAATGAAGGCTTCTGACTGCAGAGAGCTGGTCTTTGGGGTGAATGGTCGTCAGGACGGCGAAGGGTCTTCGAACGAAGGCTTCAAACAGCCGGGTGCAGACCTTCGGGGCAAAGGATCTTCATGAGGATTCTTGCAAATGAAGGGGTCTTCACGGCGAAGGCTTGGACAGAGAGAAGAAACAACCGTTATGGATGGAAGCTTGAGGAAAAGAGATGGCGGCTGAACTGCGACGAAAGCTTTTATAGGAGGGCTGCGCGCATGTGCAGTTGGGTTGCGCAGCTGGCCGGGTCGAGATAGAGAAAAAACCTGAAAGGACATAATAAGGAGCATCCAGGAACTAAATGCAGAAATTTACATGTAGTAGATATTTTCGTGCTGGCAATTAGAAACTGATTTGCTTGAATATATGAAGCTTTTAGTCAGTTTCTACCAGAAAACTGACATCGAAGAAAATGCTTTAAGGTCAGAAATCGTGAACTAACCTAGTTATCGCCCCCCCCCCCCCCCCCCGACAAGGACTTGCAGTGAAAGATAAACCAAAGAAACACATGTTTTCGTAAGCCTGATGAAGATAAAAGGAATTAATTCAAGATTCAGAACTGTTGAAAATTTTTAAAATACAGTAGATTGTATTTTCATGTTGTGATTGTGTATATTTAATAAAGAAAATTTTAATTCTAACTCATTGTAGACCTAAACAACCTTTTCACAACAGCACAATTCTTCAAGTGCTTCAAGCAATAATATGTTCCAAAAATGATGATTTTAAACTTCAAGGGTTGGCTAGGGGAGTGGATAGGCTTAATACCCGATTTTTTTCCCCAGAAGCACTAGAGACTAGTTGTCACTCTACTGGACTGTTAACACAATTAACTAGGTCTACATTTAGGTGCAGTTCATTTTCTTTTTTCTTTTAATTTAACTTACATTAGTATTTATTTACTAGAAATTCTTGACACAGTAGGCAACAATGAGTTTGTCTATACAACACTGAAAGCTACTAACATTAGAGCTCACACAGGAGAAAGGTATTGTCAGTGTTGATATGCAGTAGCCTTTATGTACGGATTATTAAAAACAATGCCACGGCTTTTAGTTGTTACGAAGACAATATGCTGACAAATATAAATAAACAAACGCTCATTATTTCAAGATTTAGACTAAAACCACAAGATGAACTATTAAAAAAATTCGGTGAAAAATCGTTTACACTTTACTTCGTTGGAGTGTTTACAGTTTTAAAAAGGCTAGTGTCCCTAGTGTCCAGCTAGTGTCCCTAGTGGAACCTAGTGTGAGAGATGTGATCGTTCCTTTTTAAAATTGTAAACACTCCGACAAAGGTGAACGATTTTTCAGCAAAAATTCAGTGAACAATTTTTTAAATAGTTCATCTTGTGGTCTTAGTGTAAATCTTGATGTAATGTCCTTCAATAACCACTGTAATCGCCGCTTGCCGGTTTTTACGAAATACGAACGCTCAAAGTCAAACAGACAATACTTCTCAGTATCAAGAATTTTCGATAGACATCTGTTGGAAATAAATAGTAAATATCGCATCTAGCCTCTTATCTACATCAGGCAGCTTAAATGCATGAACTTCTGTCGACATTGTTATATGCACTTTGAATGTTGATGGACGTTTCAAACTTCCGCGGCCTTTCACAGCCATTAAGCTCACCCTCAGCTCCACTCTGCTGGTGCCACGAAAAGGTAAGTTGCTAACTAAATCGTCTGCTGATGAGGAACTTGATTGTTGATTTTTGCTCCGCGTCGACTTTTATATAAGGAGGCTGCGCGGGAAACCTGCGCAGTGGGTAGTGACACGGAAGGATATCTTCGAACTATTTTCTCTAGATTGAACAGCATTTTGAGAAGGAGAAAGCTTTAACAAAGGTAATAATGTATATTTTCAACAGGCAATAGAAATCTCTGTCATGATTTCGTAACGAATTGCAAGAGAGACTGGGCTTTGCAGGTGTCTGTCGTTTCTGGAATTGGACACTAGAAGAGTTGAAGTTCTGTCCCAAGCAATGTTATGGGAAATATCCATGTAGTGAGATGTGATGTTGGTAGCTACCCTGTTGCGAGTATCGGCCATGTGCTGCTTAACATGCTCACCAACGACTTTCCATGTTTCACCGAAATACAGGGTGGTCCATAAAAAACTGACCAGCAAAATTTTTCTACGTACAAACTTTTTTGTTAGCACCTTCCAGAACCATAAAGGGTCAGATGATGTCTAATAGAACGGATAGTTTTGAAAGTCCCTTTACAGTTCTGGAGGGTGCTAACAAAAAGTTTGGACTACTAAGAAAAATTTTGCTCGTCAGCTTTTTGTGAAACACGGAACATGAAACACGGAAAGGCATTGTTGAGCATATAACTTCAGTAACTCAACAAGTTCAATGGGAGCAAAATAACACAGGAAAAATACGGGGGTGGGGGGGAGCAAAAAATTGCTAGGTAAAATCAACCCTGCTAAATAGCACCCGATAAACTGGATTTGCAGGTAGAGGGGGAGGGGCAGCAAAAAATTGGCTGTCTGCCACCCCCACCCTCCTTGAAAAATTCCTAGGTTAGACCCTGATTAGGAGTCAAAAGTACTGCAGTTAACCTTTTATTATCATCTTACAGTAATGATATTCTTAACGTTTCATAACCAACAATGCATGCTAAAGTGGTGGTTTATACAGTTAAACCTGTAAAAACATATTCTGAGCGAAGGAATTTGAAAAAAACTGGCAACCGTCAGACACAGTGGTAATTAAAAAACATATTAAAATCCAAAACATGCACTACCACCACAGCAGAACACTTCAGTCAAACTTCAGAGTTCACTGTAAATTTTCAGCAAGTCCAGATCGAATGCACGACAAAAATCAGTGGTACAGCAGACTAGCGCCAAGTTTTGAATGTTTACTAGCAGACGGTTATAATGTGATATATGAAGTGCTTTTTCGTTTTTACAGTATTTATTTTGGTCCGAAGGCGACGATAGGACTCGCCGAAAATTTGTAGTGAACTCTGAAGTTTGACTGAAGTGTTCTGCTGTGGTGGTAGTGGGTGTTTTGGATTTTAATATGACAGATTGAAGGAACCCTGAACTAACATACGGTTACACTGCACATAACCTAGCAATGTCAAATACATTACAACTCACAGGAAGTACGTCTAAGTCGATTGACTTCAATCTGAAGCCATTATGAACACTGCTTTGAATCGTTTCACCGCCACCTTCATGAATATGGTGATCTGAAGCACAGTCATCTGAATTCCAAACAAAATCAGCATCTGTGATGCGGATGTGTACTTCAGCGTCTGCAAAATCAATTAAAGATTCTGTAAAGAAATTAACACTGTAAACTGCCGAATTCAAACATTATGAACACTCCTATACTCTTGCTACGTTTAGAATTTTAAACCGGGTACAAACATGCTTTCTGAACAGAAGCAAAAAATAGGCATGAGAGCAGTCTTTAACCCAAAAAGTTGGAAAAAAATGTATATTTCTTAACAAGAAAAAACCTGAGGGCTGCATGCACAATTTCTTAATAAAAATGTACAACGAAGCCTCCACATGCTTTCTTAAGTCATTAACAACAATTGTTTCTTTTTTGGGTTTAACAACTTTACACATTACTGAGCTAAAGTTTTGATATTAGCACCACTAGGTTGCTCTTGAAAAAACTATTGAAATTATGCAATGAAAAGTCAAAGTCTGACAAAATTTGATGAATTCATAAAACAAAACAGCACTGCTACAGACACTGCTTTAAAAAGTTGAAATAGATGGTGTTTAATTAAAGGTACATTTCTCCTAGTAGGCTTTCCTGCATGGCTCAGTTTTGCCAACATTACTAACTTCAGACGTGTGTAAATGCTGTAAAGTCATTCTTTTTCTCCTTGTGAGAAAAGGTTTTGCTACATTCACTCTAACCTACGTAAATGTTGCAAAAGCTATTTCGCGCAGGATGCCCGAATATAGTCAGAAGGTATGTCCTTTTAAAAACCACACACAAAAAAAAAACTGAAGAAAAGGTGAATACGATTAAAAAGTTGGGGGTCACTTCTTTTGACCTGCACAATACGAACTGCAACCCACGAACACAGTATTCATTTTCTTTGAATACTACAAGTAACTGTGCAAGATGGCACATAACCATTTACCATCATTTAAATATGGTGAAATTTACTTGAACCTTGATTTACTTTACCTTGATTGAGTTTGAGCCGATCACAATCAAAGAGAAACTCGCTTAAAGGACTTTGTCGCCACTTATTTCAGCCACCATAACATAAACTGAAGCTAAAGTCAATGTAACAAAACAGCTGCACATCGATGCCTGTCCAGCCTAGGCCATGAAACCAAAGATCCATGAAAAAATTACGAAACATTAAAAAACTTTATAGTAAGTGTACCAAACAGAATGTCATAACAGGGACCCAATAAGTGTGGTTTAACCTTCTGTTAAACCAACCCAATTTCACGATTATTTTAAAAGTCGTTATGTAGAGCGTTTCTTATATTACAGTTAAACCTCATTATAACAATACCTCTTAAAACAATAAACCTGTTATAACAATGCTATTTTTGAATTTGAATTTGTTTAATAGGGACTTGGCCTGAAGCCACGCGCCCTGTTACGCAAAATATTTTTGAGAGTCTTCCACCAACTATCCATGAAAAAATGCTGGTATATAACAATAAATCTGAGATAACATTCTATTTCCAAGGACCCTAGGACATCATTAAAAAGTTGTTCCACTGTAGACTAATATCATTAATTTAAATATAATAAAAAATAATAAAATAAAATAAAATTTAAATAATTACAAATTAAATTAAATTTGAGAAACAATTCAGCACTACAGAAATGAGCGAATTTCTAACAACAATGAATTTATTGAAACAAGGGTTCTGAAATCAGAAACAGATTGTCTTTTGAGCATCCCAGTATGTTGATAACTACATTATTGCAGGGATGTACATGTTGGAAAGGTTAACTAACATTTTTTAAAGTGCCATGTCCACTGGTTGCAACCACTTTTGATCGAAAATACTGGTAAATGGTTTCTACTATGGTTTAAAATAGTCATAATAAAAGTAACCTACTAAAAACAAAAACGAACAACCTAAAGTGGGACCACAGCTGGCTTCTAGACTGAAACGAAAGTGGAATATGCAGTAACGTGATATAGTATAGCTCAGTGGTACACACAGAGTTAAACCGACGATGTAACCGGTAATCGATCGTTCGTTTGTACGAAAATTTCTTCTGATGACGGTGAAAGGGTAACTACAGGACTAACTCATCAGTTACTTTTACTACAACTGCTTTAGATTTAAATTTATCTGGCCTG
This sequence comes from Lithobius niger, assembly GCA_023313725.1. Classification (NCBI taxonomy): domain Eukaryota; kingdom Metazoa; phylum Arthropoda; class Chilopoda; order Lithobiomorpha; family Lithobiidae; genus Lithobius; species Lithobius niger. The sequence continues at coordinate 78,760 of JAHWFP010005707.1, forward strand.
GCTATCAACATCCAAATGCTGTGGTCAGCTTCATTAGAGACAGCCCATCAGTGTCATTGCCAAGGGTGTGCAAAAGTGTACAACAAAACTTCTCTTTGCACGCCATGCCCTTTCGACTTTGCCAAAAATCACCTTTTTAAAGCATGATTTTAACTGTAAGTCGCAGTGTTGTTTGAAATTTGTGGCAAAAAAAACGAGCCTGTGGGGTGAGGGTACAGCTGCTTTTTTTAAAGTGTGACATATCGGAACAAAACAAGGAAAAAATAAATTTCGGTACATTTATCATAATATGCACAACATGCCTTTGTCCATGCACACCTTGCTTCCTATGCCACTGCTGCCCACAAAACTTTCACCGTTGAAGTTAGTTAGCCCCCCTCGAAGTGGTAACGTTCCTCATGCCACAATGCAAAGGCGCAAGGTTTGAAATCACTCAAGCCTATCGTTAGACTGCTTTTGATCAAATAACAATCCAAAGAATTTACAAAATATGAGAACTTCAATTAAGCTTTACCTTACCGTTTAACTGAGTGTAGTAACTATTTAAATTCAGCTCGGGCAATTGCAAAAGTCGCTCAATTCGTTTCAGAGAAACCCAGGCTTCAACCAATCCATTCAGTACCCACGGAAATGCATTGAAAGGCACAACCAATAGGTTCACCAATGCAATACAAGTGAACACCTGCAATAAAGGCATAGCAAGTCATTTTTTTTTATTACAAACCTGTACCTACTGCTGTAGCAGTGTCCCAAATAAAATTATTTGTTGTATTAATACGTACCTTAGCTGCAGTCAATTCATTTCCAAGCATTACGTATGTAAGAAAGGTAAGAAGTGAAATAATAACAGGCGTTGTTACCCAAAAGTACACGCAACCTGCATCAAGATATTTCTTTAGCTGTTAATAAAAATAAATGGTATTACATGTTATAGTAACTCCTTTAACAAAATGACACTAACTACTTAACTAATAATAATAAAATGAACTGTAACAATGCTGTCATTGTTATTTTTTTGTATCACAAGGTGCAGAACTAAAAGGATGCATACTACTAGGATGCGTATACGTAGTAGTAATAAAAGCTGTTCCCTTTTTGTGAACATCATTGTTACATTTGGGCAAGTAAATACAATAAGCCTATGCAACATTCACAATAATCATATTGCTTGTGCAGGTCTCTAGGGACCGACCGAGCCTATTTTTACAAAATCCGGATAATTTAAAAGATTTGGCGAATCGGATCCGGATCCTAACCGAATCCAAAATAATACCTTTGTTTGTTGTTTCAGCTCTTTGCATTTTATTACAGACTAAATTTTCTCACTAGCTGGCTAAAGTAGTAAATTGAGTAATGTTTAAAGACTTGAGTACACATTTCCATATCTTGTTTATTGGTTTTTCCTTTATAACATCTGAACGGTTTATACTAGCCATTTGAAATTGGCTCCATTGGAAAGCTGGCGAAAAAATGCTTCGAATAGTATATTGGAACGTCGAAATCGGCCAAAAATTAGCAAAGTTATTGAAAAATCGTCGAGACATAAAAAATTTTGCCGAATCCTAAAGATCCGGCTTCAGATCCAATTCGGATTCTGTCGATCCCTACAGGTTTCCCTGCATGGCTTCTAAAGCAGTCCATCAGCTGAAGGAGGTAGATGAGTGCTTGCTGCCATGTTGTACGCCAGAAATCTCATCGTATGTGTTACATAATGGCTACGTTACAGCTAACTAGTGAGAAGCATACCTCTATGGTATGCCGTTGAAATGTTATATACATCAATTGTTTGCACAAGCATCACTTGTCATAGTCGTTGTCAAAATGTAATTTAAGTTTTAGGCAAAGCTTGAACAGTACAAAATTTTCAATTCCCAGCTATGATGAATCCATAAAAAATGGCTAAAACACTAATGTAAACATGAAATAATAACTTGTAAATTAGTGCCTGCTTACCCAAACACTGTACAGTGACTGGAATTTCTCACAAGATCATACACAATAGCTTGAGACACACGAGCACCAAATGCAATGAGATTTTTGGCTACAAGGGAAGTATAGCAATGAACTTGTAGAAGGTTCTAAGATGTTTACGTTTTTACGTTTTACGTTTTTACGTTTACGTAAACATGGACTTGAACTTTCAAAGTAAGCGATGTGACATTTTTAAAGGTTCTAAGATAACTGTGAGCTCCATTCTGAAAACTTACTTTCAAGAAGTGAAGCTCATATTTCCTGCTATTCTCAATCCATTTGCTAAAATGTTTTTCCCAAGCATAAAACTTTATCACATTGACGCCTTTAAGGATTTCATTCATTAGCTGAAACAAAAAGGATCGTTAATCACATTTTTATTGCGCTTAAAAAGATACAAGTCATTATGAGTTAGTCTTCCAAGCATTTCAGGCTTTTCAGTTAGGTAATGGAACTCGATAGAGTTAACAGATCAAGCGGTCCTGAAGTTGTACTTTTGGACCTGTTAGCATTAGTGGTAATCAGAGAGACCAACGAGTAATGACTTTTTTGAGTACTAGCAGCTACAAAACATCACAAAGTAAATCGTATTTAGGCTACTCTACAAATGCTTAAAGCATAATATAGAATAAGAAGATTACCAATGTAAGCCTACCTTAACTCTTTGGTCTTTGTACTGCATCATCGATGTACTGAGTTCTCCTATTTTTATGGCCAGCCAGCGGTTAATTGGAATGAGTATCAAAGCAAACCCAACGCCTGCCAAAAATGCTATACCAACTTCAGTATATAAAAGGAACAAGCAAATGACTACCTGCAATTAAAAACAAACTAAAAGCATGTCAACTGATAATTAGCACTACTGTGAATAGGTTCAGGTTTGCAAATTTTCGGTGGACAATAATTCGTGATGGTGACACCACAATCTTCCACCTTCTTCAGACACACACACGAGTGTTCAACTAGAGGAACAAGTTGCCTTACAGTTCAGATTTCCCTCCCTGTCACTTCCTCTTAGTTATTAGTGATGGTAGCTCCCTCTCGTTGGCCTTCTCAAGAGCAGGACATTGAAGTGATTTCCAGTCCCTGATTAGGTCTAGAGAGAGTATGGGGGTTATTGGTTTCATTAACCCTTGGTGTGCAGGTTCTTGTAGGTTCATCAGAAGTATTTTTGCATGGCGAAAATGTTGGATTGCTACGCATTCAAGTGCCCTGAAGTAGGCGTCCCAGATGGAATTAGACTTAAGGAGCACTTGACATTTCTCCTAAGCAATGGCACTTTTTGAGAGAAAAGTCTAGTGCTCTTGAAGTTTAATTCCATCTGTGATGCCTACCTCAGGGCACTTGAATGCCTAGCAATCCAACATTTTCGCCAAGCAAATATACTCTTGATGAACCTACAGAAGCCCGCACACCAAGGGATTGTGACACCAATGACCCCAAACTCACTCTAGGCGTAGCCAGAGACAGGAATTCGCTCAAACGTCCTGCTCTCGATAAGGCCACCATCGCCAGTAACTAAGAGGAGTGACAGGAGAGGGAAATCTGAATTGTGAGGCAACTGGTCCCTCAAGTTGAACACTTATGTGTGGGTGCCTGAATTAAGTGGAAGATTGGGGTATCACCATCACAAATTAACGTCCACCTAAAATTTGCACCTGCACCTGTACCAGCGCAATGCAAGACTTGAGACAATTGGTAATGCGTAATTACTTTAGTGATATGTTGATAAACCAAAGTAAACTAGGAAATGAACATGAACTTGTCTATCTTTCAAACTCCTCAGTTGTTTGGCAGACAGGATCGTGCAAACTATTGATAAACAATCACAATACACATATACTTTAATAGAGAAATACACATGGCCTACCATATATTGTATTGCTCATCACTGTCTTTTGCAGTTGGGAAACCCTCAGCAACCAGGGAGGCGGGGAGGAAATAAATCTAACACAGTTTCGCAGGATTACACTTGCAGAACTTCGATTCACCTGCGAGAACAAGTTCTCACCAATACTGTGTAAGTTCTAATATTGCATTTTTGAGATTGTGCGTAGTACGATGGTAAACTACTGAGAACAAGTTGTCTGGTAGAATCTCCATTTCATCATCATAGAATCCTCCTTACTGTGTCACACATGGAACAGATTAGTAAATGTGGCACTGCCAGCCTTACATAACTAGGATGGCAGACCCTTCACCTGCAGACGCTGCTGCAATGATCCAGCCAGACCAGGCATTTAACTCTCGCTGGTAATGTTTGGCGAATACAGTTTCCGACTACCAGTTCACCATTTCAATAATCTGCGATGGGGACGCCCCACACGTCCCCACCACCGCCATGGTCTAGCTGCCCGAACGGACTGTGTTGGGAACTTGCTGACGTCAATCCGTGTCACACAGCGCACATAACCACCGTGCAATCGTTTGGGATGTAACTGGGTGATGAGGGCAAATGTATAACAATAAAAAACGTCACGACTGACAACATGTGGCGAAGGCCTGTCTATCCTGGATGAGCATTGTCCGATGAATGTAGGATGTCGCAAATTCAATCGCGTCCAACATCTGGTCAGTACGCCATTGAATCTTCAGCACCACGAACGGCCTCCCACCTCATGGAGTTTTATGTTAGCAAAGCAAAAACACCGTTTGCTCCTTATCGAAATTGCACCACTCTACGTCCAAACAGGCCAATTCACTTGCTCGATTTCCCGCAGCAATTTCCAACAACATAACCACCTTCATAGTTACGTCCTTTAGTCCCAACTGCTCTGCTGCTCATTTGCAAATAATGCGCTGCTTGCACTAAATCCCAAATATGGCCACATCACAAAATACCGGCAACTGGCGTCTACAGTAGTCTGAAAACGACATAACATGGGAAAAACACACACGACCACCACGCAGAAACACTACAAAGTTCACTTGAATTTTTGGTGAAGTGCAACACCTGTTCACCTTCTTCAGAAGCATTTTAACAACAAAAAAATATTCGAAAACTACATAATGAAAGTTTGTGAATTCCAGAATTTCAAAAGAACGCGTGTGTATGGTTGCGTCACTGATTTTTATCTTCCATCTGGATACTCCACTTAGCACAATGATGCACATCTGAGGGCCCTCGAATCTTTGGCGATTAGACGATTCACAACAACATAGGCACCGGAACCGGGGGGGCCGGGGGGGCCAGGGGGGCCATGGCCCCACCACTTTTTGCTGGGACCAATAATAGCCCCCTCAGTTTTAAGAACCCGGGAGAAAGAAAGCCATTTGTTTTTAGTTATCTTTTCAGTTTAACGTTGGTCTTGCATTTTAATTTCTGTTTTTATGAATACACTAATAACACTAGATTCGAAACAACCGAATGTAAAATGACGGGGCACATGAATCGAACACGATATGTTGCTTTGCACTAAGCGAAACTACGTAAACAAAAGGCTGTATTATCAACGTGCCAGTTTCGTAAGCGAAACATGCGTTATTCTAAAAGTTATTTAAATTGAATAACAAAGTGCTGTATTAATTTCTATACATCTTATAATACAATTTGAAATGTTCATTAATTTTATTAAACGGAACTATACTAGTGGCGATGACAAACTTGCGATCCGTCCCTAAGCCCTCCCTTCCCCCTGCCACTCTGACTTACTACTATAAAAATAACTTGGCATTTAAGCGATCAGCAAATGTCATAAACTAGGAAAAATAGTACAGCAAATCACCTTTATGCACTTACGCTTCATTCAAGTCATATGACGCAAAATCAAGTGATGTGACTCTGACCTAATAGCGTTCAGTCGTAGGTATGCACATATTTGTTGGAGGGAGGGTAAATTCTGGCGCCCCTCCCCCTTTTACGCCCCAGCTAGAAAATGTATGACTGATTTATTTTTAGTGTGCGATTACTTTTCTTGCTTTACGTAAAGTGTTTCATAAAAAAAAAAGTTTTGAAAAAATAGCGAATTCAGATTTTTGCAATGATTTTTATGCCCCTCGGCTCATTTTTTTTTCGGGGGGAGGCACTCTTGGTTCCTGTCCCCCCACCCCTCCGTTATTTACACAACTGCTGGCATTTGGCCCCCTCACTTTTTTAAGGGTAGAGGCGCCCCTGCACAACACTTAAACATCCTTTAATGAACATCACAGGACCAACATTCGATGGCATTGACAGATTGGTGGCACCTACGCTGGCTGCCAAGCTTGTTGCTAAGTGGGGTATCCAGATGGAAGATAAAGATCAGTGACGCAACCATACACGCGCGCGTGCTTTTGAAATTCTGGAATCCACGAACTTTCATTATGTAGTTTTCGGACGTTTTTTGTGTTGTTAAATTACTTCTGAAGAAGGTGAACGGGTGTTGCACTTCACCGAATATTCAAGCGAACTTTGTGGTGTTTCTGCGTGGTGGTCATGTGTGTTTTTCCCTTGTTATGGCCACATACCGCATGGACTGGTGGCCGACATCGAAATACTCCCCTCACAAATCTCCTGGTTAAAGGGTGTGCCGAGACTGAAGTGCTATCATTTGCACATTCCACTAATCCATTTATACTATGGCACAGGAGTCCGAGAAACAAATAAAGAAATTCATTCACTCCGGCACCGGAACCGCACGCAGGTCTACTCCTCTGTGTCCACACCACGCGGCCTACTTTCAAACATAATATTGTTTTGGTGAATTTACATTGTCCGAGTCAAGGATGGCCAAACAAATTGTGCACCCCTCCTACACCACCTGGTACACCTGCTGGTAGGATCCCAACTTCGCCGATCACCAGTCCGAGCGATCAGCTGACAGCGCAACCCTCTTGCACCGTTCCTGAATCGTCCCAGCAGGAGGAACCAAAACCGAAGCATCTTTGCGAACCGAGGAAATGAACTGAAAATACAAGTCTACTACCGCCCTGACAGAAGTACCCGCTCCATCACCTAGCTCATCAAGACTCACCTCCCCTACCCTGGGATCGACAACCCTCACTTCACTATATGCTATATGCCGGGACTGCAGACCCACACTCCACCTAGGCAAATTTGTTGCTCATTTACCATTGAAGCGGCCTCATTTTAGATATGTTCTAACAAGTTAGGCAATGGGGCACCAAACCAAACAATTCCGATAACAACGGATGGTTCTTTCCAAACCGTGTCCCGTTCACCACCCGTGCGATGCACTTGAAATAAAGACTGAATTTGCAGAGTCCATAGCATCTACGAGCATTTGTGATAACTGCAATTTCCCTCCACTGGCTTCACGGAGTAAAACTGCAAGGTTTTAACATTAAGAGAAGCACTTGGCAAAATTCCGCTTGCACTTTCACTTCAGCGCCATTCACCTGTTCGTTCATTTATTATGCACACTTGGCAGCTTGGCATCCTTGATGACACACAGCATGGTTTCACCAATGGACAGTCACGCCTTGCCAATCTGCTTACTATTCGCAATGCGTAGACTGCTGCGATGGAATGCGGATTTCCAACCGAAGTGATTTTCCTCGATTTTAGTCGAGCTTTCGACACAGTGCCTCATTCCGAGCTGGTTGACACCATTGTGCACCCTGGCATTAGCGTTAATCTCACAAGGTGGATCAATTCAGGGAAGGAGGCAGCGAGTGGTGATTGAGGGATCTTGCTCCGGTTGGAGAAAAGTTACTTCGGGTGTTCCTCAGGGATCGTACTTGGCCCTATTCTTTTCTGTTTGTTCATTGCAGACATGGGCCGCGACATCTCCAGCATTTTGGAAAAGTATGCTTATGACACCAAAATGCACCGAACCATTAAAAAGCCAATCGATGCTTCTATTTTACAAGAGGACTTCGATAAAGTTATACAATGGTGAGACAAAGTTGGGATGATGCATAATCCACACAAATGCTATGTAATGCACATTGGTCAAAATAACCCACGGCTTATGTATTACTATCGTGGTAAGCCACTTAGTGTGGTGAACACTATTAAAGACCTGGGAGTCATCATCTCAAATGATTTGAGTGTTTCGGATCAAGTTGATGCTGTTGCCACCAACGCAAACAGATTCATTGGCTTCATCAAAAGACGTGTGTTATTTGGATGCTGCGTCCGTCAGAGCCATCTATAAATTTTATGTTCGCCCTTTGACGGAGCACTGTATTCAAGCTTGGCGGCCATGGCTGATCAAAGATATTAGTCGTCTTGACCGTGTCCAAAGCACGACTACTAAACTTGTGCCACAGTTTCGGGGGCTTTCGTACGGTGAAAGACTACGAAGACTTGGTCTCACGTCTGTTCCTGAAAGGTGGACTCGAGGAGACAATATCTTGACATACCAAATCCTCCAAGGAGGGGTCAGGTTGGATACAAGAGTTTTCTTTACCCCTTCTGATTCTGTGACTCGTGGGCATCCCCAGAAATTGACCAAGAGTCACGTCAGGTTGGAAGTGTGACGCAACGACCTTGCACACCACGTTATCAACCCGTGGAATGCACTTTCAGCCAATGTGGTCAGTGCGGGAACTGTGAACTTGTTTAAGACTGCTGTGGACAAGTTCAACGCAGCTAAACCCCACATCTGAATTCCCCCTTTTATGCTGCTACGAGCCTGTGATTTTGCGGTTTTTTTCGTGTATTATAATTATTATTACACACAGGAGCATAGGCATCCGAGATGGCCGGAATTCGCACTACAATGTCGGCTTGACTACGCAATGATCCTGTATTAATTACCTATCTGCGTCTGACAAGTGCACCCCTTTTTGCACATTTCACTATGACAGACTCTTTTTGTCTACATCCCATACAGGGCTCAAAATGAGCGGTATTGCATCGCAATTTGCACCACAAATTTAAACTTTAGCGATGCAAAATTTAATAATGTATCGCAGTTCAGCGATGCAACGGTATTAAACGAGACAACATAACAGCATAGTCGTGATCGTGTTGGCTGACACGGAGATGCTAATCCCTCCTACTTTATAGGCAGGCCAAGCGTCACACATGCATTCTAGGAAATCATGGTCCTACCATCAACTTCGGTAGGCCTATTTAGTTGGTGGCACTTTCGTTTCAGACATGGGTCAGAATAGTCTTACCGTGCATAGGATGCCAGTGTCTTGATCAAGCATCTGTGCGTGTAGCAAAGTAAAAGTAAAACAAAAATGGCTATTGTTCAAATAAAGTAAACTTTTTGTATTGTTTTTTACTAAATAAATTATTCTTTAAAAAGTTGCTAATCATTTTTTTGTGACTGCTACGCAAATTTGTATTTTGTATCGCATCTCTGCTATGCAATTTTTGTAAGACAATTCGAGCCCTGCCATACTGGATGCTTTGCCGGGATCGCCTCAGGAATATCGTAAACCCTACAACGCCTTTTGTGGCTCAAGGCTTCGTCCACCTGCCACTCAGGTGAACTAGCGTAGTACACCTTGTTCACAGAACGATCATCATCCACTCAGTTTCCTCAATTCTCAAAATTAGGGACACGTAATTTCTGCTGCGAGTCGAAGAAAAATTGTACAAAATGTTCTTGTCAAGTCTGTGGCTAGTGTTGTGAGTGGAAAGATTTTCAGGCAAAATTGCGGAAATTTTTTCTATAAAAATGGAGTAAATTTCTGTCTCAATACAAAATTTTCAAAAAATGGAAAAATACAATTTGAGCTTAAACAAATATATTTTCAAGTTTCTGCAAAAAAAATTTCACTGCAAAGGCCGTGTGTCGAGGGCAACAGTTATCCTTGAAGTAAATGCAGTGCTGGAGATTAAAACTAATATTCCTGTTCAGATTAGGTAGATGCGGAAATGTTAAAATATAGAAAGTTCGTCTAGTGCATTAGCTCAAATTGAGAATCTGATTAATACAAACATTAGTTCGAGATGTTATCACAGCCGATTTCCAAATTTCAAAAAAATATTTTTCTTTCCGATTTGCAACACTTATGGTATAAACAAACGGAATGGCTGCATTGTTCCAATTTCATGGCTCAAGTGTCTCCTCTAAATCAGCATTGTTAACGGCGTTTGCCTCCATGTTGGCTTTCCTGTAGGACTCATTTTGCATCATTAGTTCAAACTAATCGAATTGTTGAAAACGTGTTCCATTTTCCTGCTTTTCCCTTGTACGAGACGTTTTTGCTACATTCACTTAAACCTATGTAAATGTAGCAAAAGGTATATACGTGTTGAATGCATGAAAATAATAAGAGGGTATGTTTTTTTTTAACTCTACCCTACTCAAGAAGAGAAGGATTTCAGTAACACTTCTGGTAAATCTTTCTAATGATAAAATTCATGTTTTTAGTGTTTTGGGGGAATCGGACAGAAGAAATTTCCATTTCTGTGAACTGTGATTTTCCACAAGTTTTCTGAAGTTCTACGACCTCAACAATACATTTTTGAAACCTGCAGACGTCCACTAACTCACAACTCCAAGAATTTTTTAGCAAATGTCTTGTTTTAAAGCATCTTCGAATTCTGCGATTGTAGAAATTACTTGTCTCTAATCATAATAGCCAGGCATTGACCAAGGCTACCTCTGGCTTTGGAAGAAATCGTCATCTGCTTTTCAATTTTTTTAATAACCATTCTCACACTCATTTCCATACTCACTATGACGCAGCCAGGTCATTATTCATCTTAACAGGAGGCCTGGACTCCGACCACGCCTGGCAAGCCCACCCCAAGTTTCAAACGCATTCTCCCAGGTGCCCCCCATTAACCACCTTACAAATTGCATCTTTATCCCCAACAACTTTGGTATCGAGTCTGCTAAACACCCCCCCGGAATGGTCAGTTCCGACTGAAACAATTAAGGCTGCACCGATCAGCATTTTTTCTGCCGAACAGATTCCGATCCGATCAGCCACCGAACCGAACCGAATCGATCGTTACAGATTTTTACTAATTTTTTTTTTCTGGCTGACACAAACTTGTAGGCGAACAAATTTGTAGGCTAATGAAAACATATTGGAATACATTTTTTTGTGCCCAAACAAAAGTAAAGATTTGTCCGTTATTAACCTTAGCCTACACAATGTAAACATGTAGGCGTAGCCTAAATTAAAACAAAAGGTAACAAACATGTGGAGAAACAGAATTTATTTATTGTCAAGGGCCTGGCAAAAATCGAAAATCTATAGGTTTTTGTTTGCCGAACCGATTTTTGCCGATCAGCACAAAATCTGCCTAAATCTGTTCGGCTCAGCCTTAGTTACAATGCAACATTAGGCCTAATGTCGCCAACTTGGGCGCCTACAGTATTCCTACTTACAGTCACTTTTTCGACAGCTTTCGCAAACTCTGAAGTCCGTGAGGATTGCTTACCTTAAGCCGGCGGCAAATTCAGCCGCCGGCTCAAGGTAAGCAATCCTCACGGACTTCGGCTATTCCCTACGGTCTTTAGGCATAACAGAATACACTGCAGAATTCACCAAAACCCAGTAATGGCTGACACACGACCAGTCTGTGCCACAGCAAAAGAAACAGTGATGAGGTGAGTGGATGGTAGGACACTGGAAGTGACGCGTGATTTTGCATAATTATATTCTATGTGGGTAGGTTCAATCGAGCCGAATGCAAAAGGGGATATCTCCTTTATAACACAGTAAGAAAAACTCTACGATGAAGAAACTCTTATTGCTAGTAACTTTTACAAAAGCAATACCCGAGCCAATTCTGTTAACACAGGATGAAACCTAGCAATGTCACTATCATAGACATAATGATGCCAGTAGTATTCAATCACAACAAAACCACTAAACCTACCTGCAGTGGTAAACTCCAAAACTGATGAAAGCTTGGGCAGAAGTTCTGTATGCGTTCTGTATCTGTGCTCATGTAGTTAACAATTTCACCAACATCCAACTTAGACAATGATGTGCTGCTGGTGTACAAAGTTTTGCGATAAACGCTGGTTACAACTGCAGCACGAATCTTTAGAGCCACGTTTGCCATGTGGTATTCAAAGTGGCATCCTAGAAAAGCTGCTAAGATGGTACTTCCAAACAGACCCAGTGCAATTAAATAGCCTTGCCACATTGCATCTGAATCACTTTCAACAAATGTCAGCAAGGCGTTAAGAAGTAAAGGTCCTGCAAAAGTAAAGGCATCTGAGAAAAATTTTAGAAAGCCCAAAAGAAAATATTCTCGTCCAAAACACGCTAAGAGAGCCCGAAACAACGAGACTTTCTTCCGCACTACTTGAGGCACTTGTGAAGCACTAATTTCGTCATCATCACATTTCTGCTGCTTTGCATTAATCCGAAGCTGCAGGTCTTTGTACAAAATCCAGAACTTGGTATCTACAAACGAAGTACGCATTGAATGGGGTAATTCAAATAGACTTCCTGCACTCCAGAGCTGGCCATCAACTCCTTTTTCTATCAGTGGTTGAACCCAGCCAAACATTAACCTAGAGAATAAACTGGCGCCTTCAACGGCAACTCCTAAATCTGACCACACGGGACCAGACTGCACATTTGTATACGAGTCTGTGTAGTTTCCACTCGTTAGCAGTGGTGAACGTTCCTGTTCGTCAACATTCACAGTTAAGAGGCGATGGATCGATGTCACTAATGCTTTCCCCTTTGGAATTAAAGAAGATAGATACAGGACTTGTAATGTTGCTGTAACGTAAGTCAGCACCACCCCTGCTAATATTTCTGGAGAATCGAGACTAACAGGTTTTAAAACAGAATATACATGTATCAAAGTGGTTATAAAAGTTAAAAACCAAGCAAATCTAATGCATGGCGGTCCTCTGGAATGTGCACTGATACCTGTCCGCAAAACGCATATATACCAAACGTGCAACAGCCACGTTAAAACACTAAAAGAGTCAACAATATACACTGCAAGGGGAAGTGTATGCTTAAGATACAACACTTCCACCAACAAATTTATTAATGGGCATAAAGCCATTAAAAGTGCTAGAGAGAAGCGGAACCACAGTAAGTAGATGTGAGGTGCAGTCCTTCGTACTGTTCGTCCTTTGTTTCCTACGTAATACGCCGACACAATCGCAAATACAACGTTGACTGGGAAAACCAAACCCAACAACTCAAAACAGCGGCTAAAGCTCGTTCCTTCCTCATTCCAAATAGAAAAATGTCTTCCGCAAACTTCTGTCCAATTCCAGTGAAAAGTCATTGCACTATTCTAAAAAAAAAAAAAATAAAAATTAAACATGCAACAGTGCATTTTTCTGTCTTTCTTCTAATTTCAATCAGAGAAATGACTTTGCTATATGCTATAGAATGAAATGAAGGTATGTACTACAAACAATCAAAACTAGGGAAGTACCAAATATTCGGTATTCGGCCAAAAATTCAAGTATTTGGTGTTCGGCCGAATAATGATATGCGGTATTCGGCCGAATACTGATTCTGGCCAAATAGCGATATTTGGTATTCGGCCAAATAGTGTTAAGATTTGTTGGTATGCAGCCGAATATTTTTGTAGCATATATTTATGCAATTGTGTTAATGTAAAAACGTTAGGTAAGCTTTTAGTTTTCGGTTTGTGAGAATATGTCTTCAATGGCATTCATAAAAGATGGAAAAATGATCAAACATGTTTGATTTACAGGTATTCGACAAAGCATTCGGTTAAGTATTCGGCCAAATAATTCAGTATTTGGCCGTTATTCGGCATATGACCGAATAATTTGGTATTCGGCCGAATTGTTTGGTGCCGAATATTCAGTATTTGGCAGTTTAACTATTCGGTTGTATATTCAGTATTTGCAAGTTTAGTATTCGGTTGTATATTCGGTAAGTTAAGTATAGTATTCGGTTGCATAGGCTATTCAGTCTTCGGCAAATTGTATACTCGGTGCATCCCTAATCAAAACATAGAACTAGGCCAAATTTAAGATGGAGGAAAGGGGGTTTAGGCTACTAAAATGCTTCCTGGTTCATAAAATAAATGCCAGCAAAAAAACGCCACAAAACGTCTGCCTAAGAGTATTCTAGCTAGTAGGCTAATATAATTTTATGCTTATTTTTCCTTGGGCCAAATATTAGGCAGACTGGTTTGGCACCTTACACTCAAATGCATCATCAGAAGACGTGCATGGCAGATAATGATATTACCTAGCATGCTGCCTTTGGAACATGCTAGAGAGAAGCAGAATATCAGGTTGTTGAAATTGATTAGTTCAGCAAATCTAGACGACAGGCTAAGCTGAAAGGCTAGGTGTCCCCCCCCCCCCCCCAAGTTTATTGGTGTCTCCAAAAGTCATAGGCTACTTTTTTTTAAGTAGGTATTAATAACCTGTTTTAAGTCTATTCGCACATAACTCCCCTCTCCCACAACCCTTACCCAGCTTATAAATGTATTATTTTTGTTTTATTTTACTTCCAGTTTAGGCATTATTAGTTTAGCCTACGGTGTTTTGTTAGGAATTTGCAATATGCAACAGTGCATGGTTCTTTTCCCGGAAGCGGTTTAGCAAAACAAGAGTATATGGTGTGTGGTTAACGACAAAATGTAGCATGTTCATGTTAACGCTTTGGGTTTTAGTAATAGTTTTCATATAAGTTTGAATTTCACACCCATCGAATTTAATGTCAAGGAGTTGGGTGGGCTTGAAAGGGGCGTCGCAAGTATATGCATCCGGGACAGACATAAAAAACAGGGGAGGGGGGTAAATTTGGAAGAACTGTAGGTAGCTGTCACAGCTATAACTTTAAAAAAAAAAAAATTTAATAAGAGACATCAGAATTTGTTTACCAGGTAATCTCTTATTAACTATTGGTAGACCTTTCATATTACCAAATAAAATTCTGTAATACAATTTGTGTTTAGTCACGGATCATCAGAATGCAAAATTATCGAATACTTGGGGCCCCGAAATCCTGCAGCACCTAAAAGGATTTTAGGGCCTCATCACACCACTGGACAGTGCTAGACTAAAGGCAATTTTCCGTGGTGCTCAATCTCAAGGCGTTTAAAAATTTTCGTGACCCTTTAATAGCAATTGATTAGTTTAGAATAATAATGTATGATCCTCTCCAGGCATACCGATCGTCCTTGATCAAATTTCTTTAAGGACCATTCCAGAGTCATTCGATTTTATTTATGGTTTCGATCTTATTAATTCATAATTCGTGGACGAAATGCCGAACGATAACCAGAAAACCATCAAGTCAATGTCATTCATTTATCACCTGGATCACCTTTACAGACGTTCAAATCATTCATCACAAGAACCAAATACAGTAGATGTCGAGGTACTTTGCGGTTATGTGCATGGCAAATATGTCGTTCTGCCAATGACACTGGCTGCAAACCGATAATAGAGAGTCCCGTCCAAAGTTGAGCCGAAGATCCACATGATCGAAACTCAAGAGCCCAGGTGGATGCTTAGCGTTAGAAGGCAACAGGCGTACAAGGTCATCAGACCCAGAACTCAGACCAATAATTTTCTGTGAATTACCATACCACATTTCTAAAGGCGCGAGGGTACCTTGTCGTATTTCCAAGGAGAAAGTAACGAGTTTCTCGAGCGCACAGTAACGAACAGTCGGATTCTCAAAAATCGTATTGTGAGCGGTGTAGAGTTTGTCGTAGATCTAAGTTGAGGGTGCACCAACAAACAAGCTGCACCTTGGACGAATGACTCATTCTCACTGCTGCGACCATAGACAAGTAGCTTTCTCCTTCGGTCCAAAAACATACCGACTGGCAGTCCAAAGCTACGCCGGCGTACAAGGCCATAGTAAGAAGAAAATGTTCATAATTTATTTTGGCAGGAATACCAAAAGTTCTTTTTCGAAGGTGGCTTCCCTTCTATCCCAGCCGGCCATATTCAAATTTACGCTTTTAAAAATGGCGGAAAAGCGGGGGGGGAAAAAAGATTCGAATTGTAAAAGCGCAATGGTGGTTTTTCATGCAACATTGTGACGTAACGTTAACTAATTAGATCATGGATCATGGCTATGTCAAGATATTAACAGTGTTCTGTGTTCTTTTTATGTTTATTTCTGTTGACGTTACGTCATTCATATAAAAAAAAAAACATTTCATGTCAACGATGAAATCCCACGTGTAGCCTATAGTCGTGTAGCCTATAGCCTTTACCGACCTAAAAGTTGGAAAACAATAGTTTGTCATGGGACGATAAATGAGCGCTGCTTTATTCTTTACGAGTGTTGGACAGGTTTTGGTTAATATTGCAGACGATACTTGAAAAGCTTAGCAACTGTTGAAAGGTCAAAAACCTACCAATAGTGCAATAGTTGTCAACATCGTTACTTTATTCATTTGCGGGTACTGCTATGCTGGAAGTTGTCTTTTGATGTATTGTAAAGAAGTATTCGCCACAATTCAGCTGGCTGGAAGAAACCATTAAAACCAGTGAACACCACGTCTGAAAGTTTTAGGCTTAAATCTAACCAGTGTAATACTTGAAATTGGTTATGTAATAGAAGAGTTTCTGCAAGAATTAAACGTTCCTCCAATAGGTAAGACTAGACTAAGAATTTCATCAGAATGTTCCGCAAGATGCAATCTCTCCTGTAGTTAGGTTTAGACCCCACAGTGGATGTGTAAACAGCTGGTGATGCTGCTTACAACATCTCTTGTGAAAGATATTTGTCAAGGAGCACTTTGCAAGGGTCGGCTGATCATTCCCCCTTCAGCCTTCCCAAAACAAAGCACAGGTCCAGGGTTCTCTTCGTTCAACTTTACTGCGAGAGCGAATCAAAGTACAAACGAAAGAGACGACTGCTTGCTAGACTCTAATGCGCATGTGCAGACCTCCCCAATAGTGAGAACGTGGTCGGTCTCGCCATTCATTTTCCTCCAGAGGTTCCTACCCGTCACCTCGTCTCGCTCCTTTAGGTCAGGATTTTGGAGTCTCATCTAGAATGGAAGCTGCCCTTTCGGTCATCGCTCCCGCCTCGGATGCTTCGCTCTCTCTCCCGCCAGCCCCGGCCACCCACAACGACCGCTGCACGCCCGACTCAGAGCGGGTGTTACATGTGGCCAACAATGAAGACGACTCCTTTGCAAGACGGCCAGCGTACTCCTTAGCCTCCCGACCTTTCGGCATTGTCTGAAGACCTCGTACACGCCAAGTTGCTTTTGAGTGAAGCCAAACGTAAACTCAGGGAAGCCTTGTCACAAGCCGGCCTTTACGTCATCACTTCTCCATTGGATCTATCATCCAAGTCATCCCGCAGAGAACACAGTGTGACCCGTAGCGAAGCCCATGCCCTAGTTGACTCTGTTTTCCGTCGTTATGCCGAAGACGCCACGGCTACCCCCGTCTTGCACATCATCCACGCGTCGAGACGACACGGGATTGGGTTGCGTCCACAACAAGTCACGAGAGCCGAAAACGCCTTTCGCACACCTCCGACGTCATCCCTAACAAACGCAGGCAACAAAATCCCCGTCGTTATGCCGAGAAGACGCCACTGCTTCCTCCGTCTTGCACATCATCCACGCATCGAGACGACACATGGGATTGGGTTGCGTCCACAAGTCACGAGAGCCGAAAACGCCTTTCGCACACCTCCGACGTCATCCCTAACAAACGCAGGCAACAAGATCCCCTTTCGGTCAACACCAAGGCACTGGTCTCCACCGCACAAAGCCATCCCGATCGCACGCCTCCGGCAAAACACATCCATTTTCCGGAGGACAACACAGAAGACCCAACTATCCCTTTGGCCTCTCTTATTAAAACAGTAGAAGACACCGTTCCAGATTGTTTTCTTTACAAACCAACCGAGTCAGCCAACGCACCTGTCATCAACAGAGGTCTCAAAACTGGTTTCGCTTTACGCGAAAAAGACGCAAAACCCCGCAACCTTT
Source organism: Lithobius niger (assembly GCA_023313725.1). Taxonomy (NCBI): domain Eukaryota; kingdom Metazoa; phylum Arthropoda; class Chilopoda; order Lithobiomorpha; family Lithobiidae; genus Lithobius; species Lithobius niger. Next base: position 96,527 of record JAHWFP010005707.1, read on the forward strand.
TAGGACAATCTACAACTCTCCTCACCTGCATGCTTCAAAATGGCGGCTCCCTTCTCGGCAAAGGTGAGCCTTTGATCCTCGACACGGAAGCTCCAGCCCAACGTCCCGGCCGGGAATCAAGATTCTTCCGACCACCCGGCGATGGTGTTACCAACCCCAAAAACTTTGACACCTATCGCGAATGCGAATTCCTTTGCAGTGCAGTAAAAATGGGTTTCGGCACAGCCCTCTCCATCTCCAAACGGATTGAAGTCCCTTCTTTGTTTTATACGACAACGACAAATGTCTCCGTCTAAGTTTACGTGCCGCTTCACAAGCCGATGTGCTGAACACTGCCGTTAACGCCCTTTGCGAGAAGCTTTCTGCCGACCCAAGCCCCGAAGAAATTCGTAACCTATTAACATTTATCTCACAACTTTTCCAGAAAGCAAGTTTTGCTACCTTCCATTCGGTCAACTGGGCCACACGAGCACTGTTCAACAACACTCTACTCTTTAAGAGAAGCAGCTCTCAAGTGAGCTCACAATCTAAATGATTGAACCAAGGACCGCTTACGAACCAACTCATCCACGAATCCAACACACTCTTCCGTGGCCTCATCCCGTCACTCGCCCCGCATCTGGATATCTCCCGTAAACCCAAACCATGTCGTCAAGACAGACAAGCCTTTCGGTCGACCAAATCAAACAAGAATCAAGGCAACCACATACAGATCACCCGAGTCGGCATAATCTTCCGCCCGTAACTCTCGCAACGACAGTTCATCCGCTAAGCTCCAGCCCTTTCGGTCAGACCGACAGCCGCGACCCCGTTCAAATCAACGACACAACCAGAAACGCGCAGTGACTCCCGACCGCCGCCGCAGCCGTTACTCTTCTCCCGGCGGCCGTAGCACCTACCGCAAGCAATGACGCTCAACATCTCTCCCGCTTCCCAGTCGGGGCGAGACTCTGCCATTTTTACCCGGCCTGGGTAACGCTCACACGCAACCCTCAAGTCCTTTCGGTCATCAAAAATGGCTTTCGGCCGACCTTCATCACAAAACCACCACTTGCATCAAGCCATCCGTGGAACTTCACGACTCCAGTCTCTCACGCCTAACAGCCGAGATATCCCTTCTCCTAGCGAAAAAAGCAATAACAAAATGCCAGAACCTGGGACCAGGTTTCTACAGTGCTATTTTCACACGCCCGAAAAAATCGGGTGGCCTGCGGCTAATTTCAACATGAAACCACTAAACAAATTCATAGACAACCCGCACTTCAAGATGGAGACCCTAGGCATCATCCGCCTGTCCTTCAAACAGAACGACTGGATGATATCAATCGACCTAGAGGACGCCTTCCTACACGTTCCACTTCACCCATCTTCAACAAAATTCTTCCGCTTCATCTACAACAAGCAAGTGTACAAATTCCGCTGTCTCCCTTTCGGTTTAAACGCAGCCCCAAGAATTTTCACCATGGTTCTAAAACCTATAGTAGCCTTTCTCCACCAACACCAAATCAAAGCAAGCGCATATCTCGACGACTGGGCCCTTCACAACCAAGACCCCATCCGGCTCTCACAAGACAGGGATTTCACCATCAACCTCCTAAATCGCCTGGGCTTCGGTGTAAACTACCCCAAGTCACGTCTAACTCCTCAACAGGAATTCACGTTCTTCGGAGCCTTATTCAATCTGTCATCAGCCCAAATCTCTCCATCACTCGACAGAGTAGAAGATCTCCTACGACACATCCGTCTATTCGAAAACCAACAAACCTTCTCGCTCTGGGAACTCAACTCCCTCATCGGGAAAATGGATTCAATGGTGGCTCTCATTCCCTACGGACGATGGATGGTAAGGCCATTCCACCACCACAGAATCGACAACTGGTCAAACCCAAACCTCAACCCGGATTACCCATTCCAGTTCCACGAAGACTTCCCTCTCAACAGCTTACTTTGGTGCAGGGGTGCATAAAATTCTTACTAGACAAAATTTCCCACAAAATTTTCCTACAGATTTTGCAAATTTCCACAGCTTTTCACTATGTAGGCAAGCCATTTTTCAGTGAATTTCCTCAGTTCGCTGAAATTTCCCGCGAACCTCGTTCTAGCGTTCTGGCATATTCTGCACCTCTGCTTTGGTGGACAGACATCACGAACTTCACCAAATCGGTCCCACTCCACGAACCTCCCCCCAACCACATCATCTTCACAGACGCCTCAAACCATGGCTGGGGAGAACATTTAAACAACCTGGAAATAGTGGGCACCTGGCAGGAAAACAAACGTCGAAACATCAACTTTCTCGAATTGAGAGCAATCCTCCTCGCCATACAGCACTTTCTTCCGATCATCTCAAACCAAGTAATCCAAATCCAAGCCGACAATACCACGGCCCTTGCCTACATAAAGAAAGAACATGGAACGAAGTCCAGGCTCCTACACAACCTGACGTCCGAAATTCTAAATCTCTGCATCCAGAACAACATCACGTTACTCCCCCTCCACATCCCAGGGAACAGGAACGTCATTGCAGACTCCTCTCCCCTCACAGGGGAATGGTGCCTCAAGAAGTCCATCTGGGAATATCTCTTCACAATCTGGGGAACACCTTTGATAGACCTATTCGCCACGAGGCACAATGCCAGACTTCCCCACTACATCAGTCCGATCCACGACGACCAAGCCCTAGCAGTCGACGCCCTGACCTACCCGTGGCACAACCGCTACGCATACCTGTTCCCCCCGTTCAAGCTTCTCCCACCTGCAAAAAGCGGACGAAAGCCAAAGCATATTCATCCTAGTAGCCCCCTTCTGGCCATCAGCCCCGTGGTTTCCAGACCTTCTATCTCTACTAATCGACAACAAGAAGCCTCCCTCTTCTTCCAGACCTGCTGTCTCAACAAAAGGGCTCGAAGCGTCACCCAAACCTACCAAACCTAAACCTTCCTGCGTTGCTACTATCATCAAACTCCTCAAAAAGGCAGGAGTTCACAAAGACGATGCCTCTCGAATCGCCTCAAAAGCCACAAGAGACTCAACAAACAAGATGTATGACAGTCACTGGTCCAAATGGTTTCATTGGTGCTACACAAGGGAAATTAATCCAATCAACCCCACTCTACCTGAACTGTTAAGGTTCTTCACTGATCTATTCGACATCGACAAACTCAAAGGCTCAACCATCCTTGTCTACCGCTCAGCTCTAAACTCAGTTTTTAAAGCAGCAAACAAAACCGACCTTTTGGATGACTACCGCATCTCCGCCCTCCTTCGCTCCTTCGAAAACGACCAGCCAACCACAAGGCGGCTCGTCGCTGACTGGTACCTCTCCATCGTCCTAAAATCCCTAATTGAAGCCCCTTACGAACCCATGCAAGACAGCTCCCTTCATCTCCTAACCAGGAAGACTGTGTTCCTTGTTACACTGGCCGCCAGCGCCTGCTGTTCTGAAATTCAAGCACTATCAGCAGACCCTGCCTACTGCCTATTCGGACCAAACTACTCCTCAGTAACCCTCTACCCAAGAGCAGGACTTGGAGCCAAAACACAAAAACCTTCAGAACCTCCTAAACCCATCTCCTTTCCAGTCCTATCAAGCCTAACAGGCGATGAACCAGAACGGCTACTATGCCCTATCCGCGCTCTCCGCTTCTACCTCACAAGAACTCGACAAGAAGACATACGCAGAGGCAGAAATCAACTGTTCCTACCCGTTGACCTCCCAATCAGGAGAAACCTCAGCTGCCATGATCTCCCGTTGGATCAAGAAAACAATCGACATCGCATACGATAAAGCCAATTTAACCAGAGAGAGAGCAACAGCACACGAGGTTAGAGCAATCTCCACTTCATGGGCACACCACAACGCTTTACCCATAGAAGAAATCCTTCAAGCCGCATCCTGGCGCCACTCAACAACTTTTTCCTCCCACTAACCTGAGGAACATGTTAAGAGAAGAGAAGGGACTACACCGGGTGGCACCAATCGTCGCAGCCAGAACTGTGGTCAAACCCCCTTAAGCACATTCAGTACGAAGCAGAAGCAAGCCATCCCAGATGGAAGCAAGCCATCCCAAATGGAAGCAAGCCATCCATAGAAGGAAGCAAGCCATCCATGGAAGGAAGCAAGAACCCTCACAAAACAGCGGTCCTTTTCAGGGCCACCAATCCCTACAAAAGAGATCGAACTTCCTGTTTCATCACTCTGTTTTGAATAAAGTGCGAATTTTTATTAAATTTTTGGGGAAAAGCCTGCTTGCAACCCGGGGCGCCCCGTCAGGATGGTGCCCGCCACCACCTCTTGACGAGGTCGGCTGATAATGCTAAAATTATCAGGTTAATACGTTTGGCAAACAAAGAAAGAACATTTTGCCGGCCCCCAGCCAGGCCGGCTAAAAATGGTTTCTTTTTTGCCTAAACATACTTAACCTAAGCCCTCCCTGCCTCCCCTCTCGAGTCACCGCCTGACAAATTGAGAGGAAAATAAAATGCCGAGACCAACCACGCTCTCGCTTATATAGGGAGGTCTGCACATGCACAGAAGGGTCTAGCAAGCAGAAGCAGGTGTCTACAGACAACGAAAAAACCTCCAGCGAGACACGAAAAAACCTCCAGCGAGACATCACATTCGAGGAATGTAATGCTAAAATTATCAGGTTAAGTATGTTTAGGCAAAAAAGAAACCATTTAAGTGGCCTGGCTGGGGGCCGGCAAAATGTTCTTTTTTCTAATCACCCTTGCAGCAAGCCTTAGACCCAGTGAAATCCAATCCTTGTCCGCCGACCCAGCCTACTACGTCTTAGCACCAGACAACTAACTCCTCGGTAACCTTAATGCCAAGAGCTGATTTTAGGGCAAAAAAAGCATGTGAACCGTCTAAGCCGATCATCATCCCAGCCTTAAAAATAATTGGCAACGAACCAGAACGCCTCTTATGTCAAGTACGTGCAGTACATTTCACTTGACAAGATCAGACAACATCGAAAAACTCGGAAACCAATTATTTCTACCTGTTGAGAAAAACTTTGGCAGCAACCATTGCACAATGGATCAGGAAAACCATCATCAGTGCTTATGAAAATCGAAACATACATTGCGCTGACAGCAGCTTACGAGTGACAGCACGAAAGTTAAGGTCAATCTCCACATCATGGGCTTGCCACAACTTCGTTCCTGTTAAAGACATCCTGACAGCTGCTTCATGGTGAAGTACTTCTCACTACCTCAGAGAGATGACGAAGCAAGCCAATGGACTGCATCGTCTAGGTTCCATCGTAGCAGCCAGATGTGTCGTCAACCCCCCCCCTTAAACACCCAGCTGTCGAAGCAAGTCCACCGTCAAGACGGAAGCAAGACATTCATCTCTAAACAACGGTCCTTTTCAGAGCCATCAAAATATTACGAAGAGATCCAAATTCCTGCTTACTATCAATTTTTCTGAATGGCCTGACGGTTTGTAAAACTTTCGGGGGAAATCCAGCCCCTAACCGTAGGAGACCCGTTAGGACGGTGCCCGCCACCTTTTTTTTTTTTGACGAGGTTTGGGTCTGTTAATGCAAAATTAACAGGTTAAGTATGTTTTCCAGTACCGGCAATAAGAAACGTTATTTTTCCGACCCCCAGCTAGGCCAGCTAAAAATAATTACTTTTGCCTAAGGAAAACATACATAACCATACCCACCCTACGTCCCCCTCTTGAGTCACCGCGTGACATATTTAGAGGAAAATAAATGGCCTGACGGTCGCGCAAAAACACTTTACATAGAGGAGAGCTGCGCAGAACATATGCACAGGCGGGTTACTGAGCTTGTGGCTACAAGCATCTAAAAAATCTCTAGGGACACGCAGCATTGCGAGGATCGAATGCAAAATTAACAGGTCAAGTATGTTTTCCTTAGGCAAAAGATCCGGCCTAGCTGGGGGCCAGAAAAATAACTTTTTTCCTAACTTTTTCTCCAAAGTATTTTGGCATTATGTTGTAATGGAAATTGTCAATATCACCTATCCTAACTATCACTTGTAAATTCCAAGTGCTTGACCGTATAAGCCTACAATAAGTTGTGCTTTAATGTTATAACCTTTGTAGTAACAATAATTATTTTCTTATTTTTTTGTAGATACAAGATAAAAAAAATGGAACGATTCAGTAGGCTCCTAGTTACAAAATGGTTTTATTTGACTTCAAAATTTGAAGAAGTTGCAGCTACTCTGACGCCTGATATAGAACCATGGATCCTACATTTAGCTTTGTTTTGTACATTATACGGCATCTTCATAGTAAGCTCTTTGCTGCATTTGCTTTTTAGCCCACGGATGCGTGTGAAAAGACGATTGAGTGTGGTGTTGCTTCTTAAACTAAGAATACTCACCTCCTTGTGCTTGGCTTCTTGTCCATCTGTCTACATTGTTGGGCAAAACCCCAAGGAAGAAATGTTTTGGGTTAATTTTGCTGCCGCTGCTGTTATGATGTTCGGTTGGCTGGTCCATCAGCAGTATTTGAGAGGAGTGGAAGAATTTTTTCCTGTCAGTTATCGAGGAAATAAAATAGTCCTTTTCGGTTGGTGCTTGACTATTTTAGCTCTGATGGAACAGTCTTCGTTTCTAATTGCTCATGGCGATTCTCAAGCTATCACATTTGACTTAGGAATTGTTATCATGACATGGCTCCTTCAATTTGCGTATTTCTTAACCCTGATTTGCAATGTAGCTCCACACAAAGTTTACCGATCAGATGTAAAGCCAAAACCTGAGAGATTCCAGTGCGTACGGGGATGTTGTCAAGCTGTACTTCATCAGTTAAAAAACTTATGGGCCAATGTTGAAGACGTATCCAGTAGCCTTACCTTTGGCTGGGTGAATCCACTAATTGTGAAGGGTAGTTCTAACGAACTACGAGCCTCTAATGATCTATTAGAGCTGCCCCCATATTTGTCAGCCACAACCGTAGATGAGGAGATTTCGAAATGTTCCGACCGGCTCTGCTACACAGTTTCTTATTACGAAGATATTGCTGGTGACCTCCCTGAAACTCCTCGAATCAAGAAGAAATATGTTCCTTTGCTGGATATATTGCTTCACTGCTATGGATTTGAATACTTCTCCTTGGGATTGCTCAAGCTTCTGGCCGACTTAACAGCATTTGCTTGTCCTGTATTTCTAAATAAATTCTTGGAATTCTTGGAGTTGGAGAAACCGACCCGTAATCATTATGTCCATGGCATAACGTTGGCTGCAATGTTGTGCCTTACCACGCTGATCACTGGCCTGTTCACAGCTCATTTTAATTATAGAGTCACCAAGGTAGCGATGAAATTACGAGCAACTGTGATAACTAGAGTCTTCAAAAAATTATTGACTACACCCTCGTGTTACATGTCTTATGTGAGCGTTGGGGAAATTATGAATTTCGTCAGCTGTGACACGGACCGTCTACAAAACTTCTGTCCTAATTTCCATAATCTATGGAGTTTACCTTTGCAGGTAGAGATTGTTTGGCAGATTCTCATTGTTAACATGTATTGAATAGGAAGCTTGAGTATTTTAGTCACTGTTGGTACGACTTTCAATTCCACAGTACAAAGAAAAAATCAAGTTTACCGTGGTGGTCCTGTTTTAGGATGAGCTTCTTGACACTTCAGCTGCATTGTGCAAATGAACACTTGAATAATTGGGGAAACTTTCACTTGCATCTTGAACAAAAATGATATGTGTGAATGAATGTTAAAGTTTAAATATTCGAAATGGGGAAGGTGAAAGCTTTGACATAAGTGTTCATCAGTGTAAACACTGTTGGATGTCAAGAAACTTCTATTACGGTGTAGAAAACCTTCAGGGAGGGAAATTTCTTTTTGTTCGAGCCCTATATTTATTATTTAGGTCTTTATAAGGTAAACTTAGAAATCGGAGTAGAATACTGTAAAAAGTGTTTGTACCAACTTAGCAACGATTGGCAAGGCCTAAAATGACTGCTGTTAGTTTACAAAATGTTTACCTAGTTGCTGTTATAGTTGTTAAGTTCTTTTAACAAAGCAACACCTTATTAGCCACACTTAACATAACGGGCAAATTTATAAGTTGTCTCCCAGGTTGACTGATAAGAAGGGGGAAGGGGAGGGGGGGCAAGTCATTGAGGTTTAAGAAGATAATGTTTGCGCTAGTTGTTGAAATCTGTTTAAGGCTTGTGGCATCAGCTTGCTGAATTTCTAAGAATGACCCTTTGAACCACTTTAATAAGACCTGTGGGTTCACTCCCAAGTTTACAAATTTAGTGTAAAATAGTTGCTACATATTTTGCTTATGAGCAGACTTAATGATGATGAGGTTGTTTATTAGGATCATGATTAAACAAACGAAGATTCAACAATCAGCAAGAGGGCGAGCGGGCTCATTCTTCCCATGGTAGCAAAGAAAAAGGGCGAGCGGCCGACAATGAGAACCGATGTGTGCTGTAACAATTAAACAGAATATTGCTATTGACTAATAAGTAATTGCAGTTTAGAGGAAAAAACGTTAAAATGCATTATCCAACCAAACATTCCCACAGTTTCAAACGTCACCGGGATTAAAAGGAGGGGGAGCAGGAGTAGGGGGAGACAATCAAACCACACAATGGGAGAATACACAGGGGAGGGGAGCAGGGAACGCGGAAGGGGACAGAGTGTACCAGGGGGGCAGCAGGTGGGTATCTGACCACAATAGGGGAATGTGGGGGGGGGGGGGGGTTTCGGCTGTTGTTTTCATTTCATGCTCCCCAGTAAAGTATTTTTCTAACGCATGCGGGAAACACCAGAGAGCAGGGATGGGGAGCGGGTATTCAGACCGCACAAGGCAGGGAATGCAGGGGGTTAAGGGGGACCGGAGAGTCAGCAGGGGGAAAAGTCTGACCACACAATGGGGGATGTGGGCAGTTTTTTTTTGGGGGGGGGGGAGGGGATTGGTGGCCCATTTTAATTTATGCTGACAAGTAACGTATTTCGTTCGCGCATGTGGGTACCAGCTAGACCGGCGTATATTACCCTGGGGGTACAGCAAGTAGTTACTATTTCATCACTCAATTATCAACTAAGACTGCTCAGTCAAACATTTGGTTTACGGAAGCATGTGGGGTCTCTTAAATTATCACGGGAAGAAAAAAATAATTTTGTCATAATCTTGGTCCAAGTGCTAAAAATAATATTTTCGCCAATTATTTTTACTAATTTTGATATTTAAATGTACTATTTTAACCATCCGTAAATGGTACAAGATAACATATTTGCCAAATATTTTTAATGCAGTTAAATAAAATTTACAGCCTCACCCGTTAAGGAAACTCTTTATTTTTTTGTGTGGTATAATGAAGTACGTATTTGTTTAAAACTTATGGGCTTAAGATCGTAACAAACAGGACCGGAAAAGTGAAAACATGCCATTGGTTTCATTATGTGTAATGTTTGTGCTAGCATAGTTAAACAAACGTATTGTTTGCCTTTTACAATGTGTTGTTATCTTGCAGGTTACTGTTTGTGTGTATTTGTTATACTTGCAAGTGGAGTTGGCCAGCCTCTGCGGTGTCGTGTTTGGGATCATCATTTTGTTGATCAATTTTAGCATTGCTAACAAGATCCACGTGATGACTAAAATAATGACCAATCGGAAAGATAGTAGAATTAAGGTAAAAGACATTTGTATCTACGACGCTGCAAAATGACTTCTGTAAATCATTTGTGAGATGCCACGATTTTAAAGTGCTTTTTCAGCCTTAAGCGGAAGGGCTGTTACACCCTTGCATACCAGCTAATGCAAACAAAGCATATCCACGTAGTTAGGAGATTGGTCTCCTTTCCAAGAGGACTTGTGTGCACAATTCGTCTGCATGTCTATGATAGTCAAGAGGTTAATAGGTACTGTTGTATTCAACTATCAGTTGTACAATTTTTTACTGCAAAAAATGTAGCAAATATTTTTAAGGTGATGCTTGACAATAGTTTTTAGTAATACTTTTGACCTGCTAAAGATTGCATATTTCTTGTTGGTGTGCTTGCAGTTGATGTCGGAAGCAATTTGTGGAATTCAGTCAATAAAGTTTTCTGCATGGGAGAGGCATTTTCTTAGATGGATACTTGGAATTAGATGCCAGGAAGTTGAGTCTTTAAGTGTAAGTACAGTATTCATAATAGCAAAAAATGACTAGCTTGAGATGGTGCAAAAAAAAGATCCGGAATACTTTAATCCTCAAACAGTCTGCATTGTGAAATAACTTAGTTTAAATTTCACGTTTCCACGGCATCTCTTGAATTTTCAATTTCTATTGCTACAAAACTATAAATTACCTGTAAATGTGGCATTCTTATTCTCGAATGCTTTTTCTCTCTAGAGATTTAAATAAGCAATCACCTGCCAGCCCGCTAACCCCGAAGTGCGCGTGCGCAAGACATGCACTTCTCCGTCTGGCCTACATACCCTGTTACATCAACCAGAAGTTGAAATCCAAAAGGCGAAAATGAAAGCAAAGTTTGATCATCATAGCTAACCACGTGGTTCTCTTAAGAATCCACTGATGATGAGAATTTCTCCAGTGCCAACTGGCTCTGGCTCCTGGGCCATGTGCACTCCACAATCGCCAACGTCTCCTCTTCTAGATCTCGACCTTCCCGTCGTGGCCTACCAAGGCGATCGGCTGCTTTGGCTCCCATCGACCCCGGGGAAGGAACGTCATTTGATGAATTGCCTGCCATTTGTGATGGTTTTCCCGGCATTAGCATGTCACCTCATTCGTCCACTCGTCTCTCCGTTGGCCTTGACTGCCCTGTCGGGCCCGGCTTGCCTTGGATCAACAGCTGACCACTAAGGAGTGGACTTTCAACGAGCTTCATGACTCTTTTTCAAGAAAGCCGATTTGTCTCCAAACCAGATTTCTTCTGTATTTCGGAACTGAGAATTTGAAACTTCAATAAAGAAATTAAAGTCAAAATATTCAAGGCTCGAGTTGAAGACTAAAATTAGTCGGGCGGCTGTCACAAGATCCGACGCTACTTCCAAACTTTTTGTTTCCACTAATTAAAACTTTTCAACTGTTGACATGTCTGCAATCCACTGCAACCAGTCTCCTTAAAGGCCCATCCTAGCCCTGCGGAACCTTTGGAACTCTCAATTTCTTTCAGCCATCACGTTTGGCCACAGCCACACCTTGATGGACCACTCTCCAAGGCCGAAATTAATGAATTGTTCGATTGGGTCAAAGTCAACTTCGAGCCTACTGATTGCGGTCGTCCTCGTCAACTCAATTCCTCTACTTATATTGCAACGATTCCGAACTACGTTCATTATTCGGTTAATCAACATGCCGAAAACACTACCGTTCTTTCTCGCTGACATAGATGACCAGTGGCGGTAGCCTTTCTCAGGTTTGTAGTCGGTTCTCTGAATACGGCTACTGTGTCTCACCAAAAGGCGACCCAAAAGCGAAAACACCAGAAACGAAAGCGAAAGGCAAGAAATTGGGAGCTGGATAGCGAAAGGTAGTAATTGTCATGAACTACGACTCGTCACCCAAAAGGGCTCACCGGGAACAAACGGGACCGAAAGACAGCAAACCAGAAACGAAGAGACAAAAGGATAAACGTAAGGCCGAAAGGCGCACCGGAAATCAATTTGCTAATTGGAACTGACGATCTGACAACTCGAATGACTTTCTCGAAGTAACAGCGATTCAGATGATGTTTCAAGACATGCCCGCTTTGACAGCAAAGACCCTTCGGATGTTCCTCGCTCCGAAACCGTCGAAGACATAATTCCGGACAGTTTCTTTTTCAAGCTAATTACAGAGGATCTTCCTTCAAAGAACAAGGGCTTGACAACTGGGTTTGATTTTTGGTCTCTGGGACCACGCTCCCCTAAAACGTTTTAGGTTAATCAACAACACTCTTTAACGACTCTGCTACGGAATGGTGGACTTCTCAGATTCTCAGAGGCAAAGGTAAACCACTTGAACTGGATAAAGACCCCCCCCCCCCCCCCTCCTTGCCTGGAAGAGAAAATTGGTTCTTCAGGCCCTTAGGCGACGGTTCTCCCAACCCAACGAATTTTGAGACTTATATCCAATCTGAATTCCTGACTGATAAAGTAAAACTGGATTTTTGAAACAGCATGCAAATCCCAAAGAAAGTCGAAGCACAGTCATCTATTCTCAAAGACGACAAGATGCTACATCCTGGCCTCAGGGCAGGATCTCAAGCTGATGTTCTCAACACTGCTGCGAATGCTCTTTGCGAGAAGCTCTCCTCTGAAACGAACCCACATGAAGCTAAGCGTTTAGCCCTCCTAATAAATGAAGTATTCAAGAAGGCATGATTTGCCACCTTCCACTCCATGAATTGGTTTATAAGAGCTCTTTTCAATTCCACTCTTCTGTAGCGTGATATTGCTTTGCATTCAACATCAACTCTCAACGACTAGACGAAGCATGAACTCCACTTTCAGCCGATTCATGAGGTTGAAACCGTGTTCACAGGTCTAATACCTAAGCTGGCCTTTCATCTTTATGTCGCCCTGAAGCCCAAAGACGAGATGCCCAAGCACCAGCCGCAATGGATTGATAAACAATCTTTCAAGAATTCTTACAAACAGGGCTATAAGAACGACTGGTATAAATCCAAAAATCAACACCCTCAGGACAACTTCAAGTCCAACCGCAACAACAATCAAAAGTTCTTTCATGGCAATTCTTTCTTGACTCACAATTTCACTCCTGAGCAGAGGAAATGCTGCTCCTCGCTTTGCTACAGTGGAAATTCAAGACAAAAGACTGGGAATCCGAATGGCGGCTGACGTAGGAGGTCGCCTTAGCCATCATCAATCACCCAAATCCTTGGATTTTCTCGACAATCCGCCAAGGCTTCATGCCCACGTTCTCAAGCAAACCCGCACTGATTTCCCCATCTCTAGGGATTTTGCAACTCCACCTTCAGGAGTACATTTCAAGAGAAATCCAGGAGCTGCTAAGAAAAGAAGCAATAGCAGAAAGCATCGACCCTTTGCACCCGGGCTTCTACAGCTCAATCTTTTTAAGGCCCAAGAAATCAGGAGAGAAAAGCTGATCTTCAATCTAAAACCCCTAAATTGAAAAAATGAAGAACTCTCACTTCAAGATGGAAACACTAGATCTGGCAGTCCGTCAAGCAAAACTGCTGGACAGTCTCCGTAGACATGCAGGATGCGTACCTTCACGTACCTCTTCACTGCTCGGTGCGCTACCTTTTTTGATTCATCTACAATGTTATACGAATTTCAAACTTCCTTTTGGCCTGAATAGAGCTCCAAGAGTTTTCACTGCCGTTCTAAGACCCGTTCCAGCACATCTTCTACAGCTTCCAAAGTCCAATCACAAGCCTAGCCTATCTGGATGATTGGCTTAAAAAAAAAATCAACACCCAAGACATCTAGAACAAGAACTTCAGACATCCTCGGGACTTTTCTCCACAATCTGTGTTCTGCGTAAACTACAAGAAGTCAAGATTAATACAAGCCAAATATTTCCTCTTTCTGGGAGTCTTCTTCAACCTCTCATCTGCAACAGAATGACTTCATTAGAACGTATCAAAGATTCTCTCCTACAATCCTGGCAGTTCCTGAACAGAAAGGTGTACAAACTTGCAGAACTAACAGCCTAATTGGAAAACTGGATTCCATGCCCATGGCAAATCTTGTCTCTTATGGCAGCTGGATGACTCGGCCACTCAGACAACTTGGGAACAAGCTACCTTTCAGGGGAATCCACACACCTCATCGACGAGCTCTTCTCAGTCAAGACACTCCTGTAGTGGTTAGACATCCACGTCTATTAAAACAGTTCCACTCCATGAGCCTCATCCAGATCTGATCCTGCTGACGGACTCATCAATGTATGGTTGAGGCGCACACGTCGGACACCACGAAGCCTCAGTACTATGAACAGAGGACGAGTTAGATCATATCAATGTTCTGGAACTCGAGGCAGTCTTCAGAGCCCTCAACCTTTTTCGAGACATCGTGTCGCAAAAGACAGTACAAGTAGACAATCCACTGTTGTAGCCTATCTTTGAAAGGGAGGAGGAGGAGCAAAATCCAGGAACTGTCATTTTGTAACCTTGGATGTCTTCCTTTGCATCTGGTTGGGTACAACTTTCCTTTCTCTTCACATTCCAGAAAACCGGAATGTAATCGCCAACGCTCTCTCCAGATGTCACAAGCCACTGACGGGAGAAAGAATAGACCCTCAAAACAGCCATCTGCAAGTCTCTGTGCACCATTTGGGGGCCCCCTATGGTCGACCTATTTGTCACGAGGTACAATGCCAGACTTCCCTACATCATAAGCCGGCTCCAGACTATCAAGCTTGGGCAGTGGATGCCTTGTCAACTTCTTGGACGAACCTATTCGGTTATCTGTTTCCACCGTTCACACTCCTGCAACAGATACTGCTGAAAATCGAACAGACACCAGGACTGTTCATTCGGATAGCCCCTAAGTGGCCATCAGCATCATGGTTTCCTCAACTCCTACTGGTTGACATCCCAAGGAATCTGCAGGAATATCACGATCTTCCATCCCTAAGGAAAGGAGTCTATTCCACTCAAATGCCAGCGCCTTGAAACTACACGGGTGGTAACTATCGTCGGACTTCTCCAGGAGACAGGAAGACCCCTTTGCCACCAAATTCGCTGCCTTCATGGTGGCTATTTCATTGTTCTCTCGCGGCGTCACTCTGCACTCCCTATGGTCGTTCGCCAGTCATTGCCAGCCGTAAACGCAAACATCCTTCGCAGCCATGTGATCCTCGTTTTGTTCCTTTGCCTTTGCCTTCATCGCCGTCAGTAGCACCACCTCTTCATACGTCTCCAATCCTCTAAATTCTTTTGGATCAACAAATCACTCCTTCGACTTCTTCTGACCACACTCCAACTGCAGAAACTCCTACTGTGCCTAACGTCTCCATTTTTAAAGACATCGCCAAGATGATATGGGCATCGGCATTAGAGCCACTACCGTCTGCCACATTCAATTCCTATTCGATCTGGCAGTTTGACGACGCAGCACACTTTGTTCCCGTATATCCCGAGATTATTCACCTTTCGGATACTGCTACCAGGCAAGACTAAAGGGGAACTAAAGTGAAGACTAAAGGGGTGGCCCTAGGGTTGTGCAGCTCGCAATATAGAAAAAGAAAAATCGTACTTCATTTCTAATCAGCTTCGCCTTCGGAACCGTATCCATGGGAACCACCTTCTGTATCTTTATCACCAAATTCTAAAAAAAAAAAAAAAGAAAAAGGGGGAAGAAGAGGAGTAAAGCACAACTGTACTAAGGCTTTTCCTCCCACTACTTTTGTTCCTTCTCAACGTTGGTTACTACGTCCCTTCAGAGATAATCTTCCTCCTCAAAAGGAAAAGAAAGAAGAGAAGAATTGGCGTTTTACTGCATTCACATATGCTCCTCCACACAACACAAATTTTGTTGTTCCTTGCACAATCCTTACTAGGTTCTTCCATAGATACGGTTCCCCCACACTTCCTTAACCATGTGTGTGGCACAAATTAAATAGACTCAGTCTTCTTTTTCTATGCGCAATGGTAAACATACACTCCTTACGCTTGTATGTTGCTCCATGATGTCCCCATGTTTATCAGGGATAACCTGCTTCACCAGAGAATTAAAAAGGTTATTTATGCTACGACAACTTTCTTGGGTAATTTGTAAGCCATTGGTACTTATTGTCTTGCCTGTACACTAAGAATCGCGCCTAGGATTTTAAAGCTTTTCTAGATTCTACCCAACCTTCTATAAAGTCACAGAACGAACACTTATCAGAGCAGGAACGACGACTCTGCAGCCTAGGATTTACTCCGCTTCTCCAGGCTGGGTACTGCAAGATACATAGAACACCTTAGTCGTACATAGGTAATTCGACTGGTCTATCCTTTGCCTAAGCTGTTTTTTTTTACGTTTATACCCCTGAACTTGTAAGCTTCTCTCTATACCCTTCACTGCATTTGTTCTTGCATTTTCCACCCCTCAACTTCTGCATGCCATCACAGACCTGTCACATGTTTTAAAATATCTCTAATATACGAAGGAGGGGCACTGCCATTATTCTACTATGTATATATATAAGTAACAATTTTCTTTACGAAACCTTGCCAAAATAAGGGGGGGGGGTGGATTCTCACCATCTGAAGAACATTCTAAGCTTCTTGCCCTATAACGTAAAAACCTACCTTCGCTTCCAGGTACACAACGTCATGGACTGGGGGGGGGGGGGGGACGCCAGCTCGGAGCTCCAGGGTGCTCGTCATGGTGACACTTGGTTGAAATTGGTTTCTATTGCCTAAACAAAAATATACATTACCCGTGCCCTGCGTCCCCTCTCTAGTCCACCATGATGAAGGAGAGATACGAAAGATGGGGAACGGCCGGGCTCAGTCGCTTGTATATGGGAGGAGTGTGCCGCGCATGCGCACTGAGATAAGGCTACCGAGCTTGTTAGGTTTAGGCCTAGAAGTTCTTCTCTGGGGAGTTGCATTTGAGGAAAGAATGCTAATAATTTGCAGATATTGTACATTTCTGTTTAGGCAATAGAAACCAATTTCAGCCAGGTGCCACTGGAAAATTGATGTTTTAAGAATTGTGCTAAAGTTTGTGACTTTTTTTTGGGGGGGGGGTACCAGCTCCTAACACTTGGGGATCCTGTCAATTGGTGCCCGCCGCCATTTTGACGACGTCTTCTGTAAATGCTAATATTTACAGGTTATTTATATTTTTGTAGCAATAGAAAGAGAATTGCCGGCTAGCTGCCAAAATCTGTTTCTCTTGGTTAAACAAAATATACATT